>JADRCD010188987.1:10481-28102 GCA_019843815.1 Montemys delectorum | reverse complement strand
GGAGAAATAGGTCTAACATTGTACAATCTATATACACTTTCAGCTTGTTTGTGACAGTGTCTTGCTGTGTACAACATAAGGGTCTTGAAATCTTGCTTCATCTATCTCAGTCTCTCTATTAGTAGTATTGTTTATTTCATGTCTTTACACTATACTATGGTTTTCAGAACTGCTTATATATTTCAAAAGTGTTTGTATACCCAAAAGAAACATAGATCATTAACTAGGGAGGTTGCTTGTAAGAGAACAACAAAGAGTGAGACTGAATGCTTTGCCTGACATTTCTAACTCTTGTATCAAGTTCAAAGCAAAGGACTTTATAAGTTACTCGTTCTTCCTTCTTTGAGATGAATGCTTTTCCAAATTATCACAGCTAATGAACTAAATTCTTACCCTCACCCAATGTCCGTGCCACCCTTCTAGCAGAACCATTGTTCATTGAATCAGTTGGTGAATGACTTTATGGATAGACCATCTTAATACATACACCATTTCTTTTTTTTTTTTTTTTAATTAGGTATTTTCGTTATTTACATGTACATTTTCCCTTTCCCAGGTTCCCCTCCAAAACAAACAAACTAACAAACAAACAAACAAAAACAAGAACAAACCCTTTTTGCCTCCCCCTTCCCCATGCCTGCCACCCCACCCTCTCCCACTTATTGGCCCTGGCATTCCCCTACACTGGGGCACAAAACCTTCACAAGGCCGAGGTCCTTTCCTCCTATTGATGATCAAATTTGCAATCCTCTACTATATACCTGCTGCCAGTACATTCAATCCCACCCTGTATAGTCCTTGATTGGTGGTTGGGTCCCTGGGAGCTCTGAGGGTACTAGTTAGTAATTGTTGTTCGTCCTAAGGGGCTGCAAACCCTTCAGCTCCATAGAACCTTTCTCTAACTCCTTCATTGGGGACCGTGTACTCAGTTCAATGAATGGCTGTGAGCCTCTACATCTGTATTAGTCAGGTATTGTCAGAGCCTCTTAGGAGATAGCCATATGCTTGTCCTTCCTTCCGTCTCTGCTCCATAGTTAATCTCTGCCACTCCTTCTGTGGGTGTTTGATTTCCCTTTTTAAGAAGGCATGAAATGTCCACCTTTTAGTCTTCCTTCTTCTTAAGTTTCTTGTGGTTTGTGGGTCGTTCTTCCTGTATTCCATACACCATTTCTTAAATGAAGGTAACCTGTTCTCTGTGGGCTGAGAATAAAGTCACTCACTCAAGTCAAATAGCTTTGACCATAGCAGGAAGTCCATATCCAAAAATCGTGCCTACAATTCATTTCTTGGTGCAGCAGAAGTATCAACTCTCAGCTTAGCTACGATAGAGGTAACGTGAGGGTCATTGAAGTATAGCCTTATTACAATGAAATCCAATGTCTAAAAATTGTTCTTATTTTGGGCTTGTACCACAGTAAGAGCCAAGATTTTAAACTCTACTAAATACAAAACAAACAAAAAGACTTTACATATTTATGTTCATTTAGGAAAATACCAGTAGTGATGTATTATTTTGAAGTATACAGTTAATATGTTTGGAGTTATTTAAAATTTATATTGAAAAAAATGTATTTTCACTATTGCTGTAGACGAGCATCTACATAAGACTGTTAAATTGATTGTTGTTCTGTATCAAACAACTTTTATAATACTTATTTGTATTTTTTAATATTTTATATATTTTAAGGAATATGACAAAAACAATATTGTAGGTATTGAAGGGTGGTCTCTGGGAGGAGTGGGGGTACAAAAGGGAATGTGATTTAATTCTATTTACTTAAAATATGTTTTTAAATGTTAATAAATTCAGATAAATTGAAAAAAGATAGATGTAAATTAAGAAATATGCTTTAACTGACTTAAATACTATTATTATTGTTATTATCCTATATTTTCATGAACTGAAACATGACACCTCAGCAAAATGTATATTGTTTTATATTGTAAGTAATAGATACTAAATAAAATATTTAAGTGACTGAAAAAACCTAGTATATATGAAATAGAATAATATTATTAAGCTCTAAGAAAAAATAAAATCTCTATATTGCAGAAAAATGGATCTATTTAGAATACTTAATTTTTTAGTGATTATTTTATTTATTTACATTTCAAAGCACGGTCAATCAGTCTCAGAAATAAAAAGAAAACCTTATATTCTCCCTTATATGCAGATTATTGTCTATAACCTTACATTCATATTTGCAAACAAATACACATGTGTAGTATAACATATAGAAGGGAGACCAAGCAGGTAATTTTAGATGATGATGGAGATGAACAAACAGAGCTAAGGTGGATGTAAACTAATTGCCCTTTTAGTTTTAACTAAGTTATAGGTGTTTGTGTGTATGTGTGTGTGTGTGTGTGTGTGTGTGTGTGTGTGTTTGTGAGTGTATGTGTTGGATAAGTTCATAAAAATATAACTGATACTGAAAGTATAAAATCTAACATGGCATTCCACAGTTTCAGCATGGCTCCTTTTCTGAAACAGCACATTTGCCTGTACTTCTTAAAGTATTCAAATGTGAACAAATAACCTAGGCAGAGTTCTAGAGATAGAGGTTTGTTTTTAATGAAAGCACTCTAAATGTTTAACAGAACAAAGTCTTAAGGTGTTAAAATACTTGGACTACTTCCTGGCATGCAGTCCACATTAGGTGGTACAGTGGTACTGCCACCTTCTCCTCTGTCTCTGCTGATACTAATCCTGCTATCACTGTTTCTACTGCAAGACTGCTGCTGTCTGCTCAGTTGCCAGCTCTAGTTACCCAGGCTGTAACTGGGTTCATCATTTACATTTCAGCTCCACTGAAGTTGATGACATGATCCGTAAGTCTACAAACCTGTTGCTGACGAGGACTCTGAGCAATTCTCTGCAGAATGTCATTAAGAGGAAGAACATTGGCCTTACTGAGGTAAGCCAGCTCTTACCGAAGGTGGCCATGCCAGATGTCCTGCCCATGCATTTTGCCTGCCTCTGTTATTGGTGCTAGGGGTCTTAGCACTTGTGTTCCTTGGCCCGTGTTATACTTCCTTGGCTTTTATTGGTTTCAGTGTCTTCTGAATATGATTGGTAAACTGCTCTATCACTGTGTTACCTGCTTAGCAAAAGCCTAGCGATTTGTGTTTGAGGCTGGAGAGAGGAAGGTACTGGCTTACTGCCTCTCCTAGTAAAGGGAGAAATGTCCTTCCACACAGCTGTGGCATATTATAAACTGAAGGTTTCACTTACCGATACTTACTCCTAAAATTCGGGAATTTATGAGATTCCCTTTTCTTTGGAACTAAGGATTTCATGGTCACATCTCACCTTACATTCACTGAAGGTACTATGTCCAAAGTGAGTTTAGGTTAGGGAAAATTTTTCTTCAGGAGGAAAACTGAAGGCTGAGTTCCTTGAAGAGCTAATGTAGATTCACTGTCAGTTCCTCTAGGACTAAAGAACATTTCTAACTGCATAAAGCAAAGGGTGATGGTGAAATTCAGGAAATGGTTAATGGTACCAGTCCATACCAAAGACAATTGTAAGCCAGATGTCTTTCTTTTTCTGCATGGAGATAAAGAACACTATGAAGTATGACATGATTATGATGGAATTGTAACAGTTTTTAAGAGTTGAAAGCCCATATAACTTTAGGGTTCTTTCCTTATTCTTCTGTGTTTGCTTTCTATTGCTTGGAATAGAATTGTCATGGATTGACTTTATTCATCTTAAAATGGCCTAGCTTTTTGCCTTAACCAGGTAGCCTCCAAACAAGGAAAGGTGGGAGTAGGGGTCAGAAACTCTTCCACTGTCATTAGATTGTATTGTTTTCTTTATGAATCTCAATTGGGAGAGGAAGTTTATACTTTGTGAACTCTGTCTTCATAATGATTCTTTTCCCAGAATCAATTGATTTAATTATCTTGTTCCAACAGAGGTAGACATTTTATAGTTCTGGTTAGGACTGCTTTGGTGTTATAGAGCACTCAGGTGACAGGAACATACATAGCTCAGCATCCTCCTTCAGCATGTCAGCCATTCAGAGTTTAAAACTCTATCTCAGATATACCCACCAGTCTGCCTTATCTTGCTTTGGGACCACATGATCCTGCTCTTCTCTTTCTTTATATTCTGTCATTGTTCCCTTTTCTCTCTGGATTTCCTTGCTGCTCTCATGGTTTCTTCTCCTCTACTTGTTGCATACTACCTTTTAGTTGTAGCTCTTGCTATCTCTTGCTGTCTCAAAGCATGGGTGATACCTAGTTGACTCAGCAGGTGCATGATGTGCTGCTTTCAGGTCTGTAGACAAAGCAACTGATGATTGTGCATGTGTGCCCTTACCCAGACTTGCTGGCTTCTAGTGCTGCCCCTCTGTTCAATAGTGTGTTCTTAGGAAATGACCGAGTTTTATGTTTAAATGGGGACAGTGGTGTCACTTGTTTCATTGGATGGTTTCAGGATTAAGTGAGTATAGTGTTTGGGCCATAGAGAATACCAGGACATATTGGTTGTTGTTACTAATCATTCTGGGCATGCAAACAGTGCAGTAGGTTGTTTGTCTGTTTGTTTTCATTAGGAGAAACCAAAAGATTTGAACAAGATATCCTACTATGACATATCAAATGTATTGTTATCAAGATTTATTCTCAGTTACTTAGTACATATTATAAATAATACAGTATAATTTATTATTTGGAATGTACTATATTTTGTATCCATATTGATGTTCATATCTCTGTTTTAAGCTAAAAGACATAAGTAATCTTAAGCTTCACATCAGTAATTAGTTCAGTATAAGTTTTGGGATAAAAATTGAAAAAGGATTTCTTCTAAAGGAAAACTGAAATAAACTTTGTTCTTTCGTGTTTTCATTACTGGAACAATGAGAATCAAAGGCTAATCCTGGCAGCCTTGACAAAGGAGGCTTCTACTCATGCTCATTGGGTTAGTCAAAGGGACAGGAAAGATTGACTCAGTGTGGCCACATTGGGAAGAGGAGCAAATAGATCCAGTGACTTGTGGTCCTGCTCATCACTAAGCCAATAGTTTTTGAGTTCCAGGCTCTCCTGTAGGAAGTCTGAAGTTGTCAGATTCCATGAAATTTCCTTCTAGGAGACAACTTACTCCTCTGTCTGGTACCAGCCCTTTTCTTCCCTAGCATATGGTTACTGTGGAGAAATTCTAATTCTTTGAAGTCCATTTTCTGAATAGTCTCATAGCCAAAAGGAAGATACAAGTGTCTCCCTTTAGCGTATCTTTCTTCCTTCCAAAATGGGTACATTTTCACAATTAATTAATTTAAAATACTGTAACTGTCCTGGCAGAAATGATGGCCATGTAAGGTAGTAGACCCAGAGGTGTGCTTGTATGTCATAACTAGCATATAGACTTGGAGCTGTGACTGTAGCAACACCTAGTAGACCCAAAGCAACAGCTGCTTTTTTTTTTTTTGTCATTTAGACATAAAACTTGATAGCTGCATCCTGTTGTGTCTCACACAGCATATATCTCTCACCCCTGTTCCTAACAACAGCATAGTGCTCACATTAGTTATGATAAGATACTTATATTCAAATCAAAAATTTGAATGACACCTTGGAAATTGGAACTAGTAGTCCATTTATTCTGGTATTTTAGTTGTTTTGGTCTTGGAAATGCATAAAGAAAATAGTAGATAAAGCTTTTTGAGCCTGTTGGAATGAGAGAGATAAAATCCCTTTTAGTCTTAGGTTAGTTCATTTTTATGAGTGAGACTAGTGTTGCTGTTGCTTTTGTTTTTTTGTCACATTACAGATTTTGCAGCTGGGAGCCATCAAACTATGTAACTTCTCATCTTATAGCTTTGGGTCAACGTAAGAAATTTCGGAGTGGTAAATTCTCTGCTTCTGGAAACAAGACAAAAGCAGATCTAAGAGAAGTAGATGCTCATAGTAATTTATGGTTGGGAACTAAACCTGTTTGACTGTTGGGCTGATGCTGTTTCAGAGCATGGCCACATTTCTTTTCTGAAGTTGTACAGAATAGAGTGCCTGCCATAGTCCCTTGGGTCCCTTGGGGATGTGTAGGGAGATCTGGGGTAGTGATCCCCACAGGCACTCTGTTGCAGCTCTCTGACTGCATGACTGTGGTCCCTACAGGGCACTCTCTCACACTTATTCTCATACCAGCAAGGATAAATGGAAAAACTTCTTGCTCCTAGTGGGATTTGATTTGTTTATTTATTTTCTTTGAGTAAAGCTTTGTTGTTGTTGTTGTTGGTGGTGGTGGTTTTTTTATTTTTGTTGTTTGTTTGTTTTTGGAGATAGGGCTTTGCTATGTAGTCAAGGCTAGACCCAAATTCTCAGGTTTCATGCTTCAGGCTCCTGATTGATTATTTCTTTTTTCTTTTTTCTTTTTTCTTTTTTCTTTTTCTTTTTCTTTTTCTTTTTCTTTTGGTTTTTCGAGACAGGGTTTCTCTGTGTAGCCCTGGCTGTCCTGGAACTCACTCTGTAGACCAGGCTGACCTCGAACTCAGAAATCTGCTGCCTTTGCCTCGCAAATGCTGGGATTAAAGGCGTACGCCACCACCGCCTGGCTGATTGATTATTTCTAAAGTGACTTCTGTCATTTTATTGTAAGAGTTGCTGTTTACACTGTAATTTTTTTCTTTGCTAGATTGCTCACATAGGACTTTATATCACAAATAATGATTATCTAATCTATTGTTAATTCTGTGTCCTTGAAACAGTGTCTAGGATAGTTTGGAATGTGAGTTGGGTTTAATGATGCCATGGAAGGAGCTCTGACTCTGATGATAATCTGTATCTCTGACTGCTTCGTTTCATCCTTCAGTTCAAAGCTGCCCTCCAAAGCCTGTCCCTTATGAGGGTTTTTGATGCTGTTGTTCAGGAGTGGAGCTCATCAGCCCTCGGTAACAGGCAGTATTTCCTCTGAAAGTGACATGGTGTGTGTTATAATCCTGGAATGTTTTAATAGTCAATTCTATGCTTGGCAGTGAAACACTTGAGGAGTGACTGACAGCCCACTCATGCAATTCATGGTGATCTCTTGTGTTGACAGATCTTTTTAAAGTCGTGATAAATTACTACTGTGCACAGCATAGCCGCCTCCTTTTTACATTTTTTTTAAACTGCCAAAATCCTGCAAAACAGAACAGTTTTCTTTTTGACTGCCACAGCTTTTTTTTTTTAAATTTCTATAGCATGACATGATTCCTCTTATTCTTAGAATTTTGTTTGATAGACAGAATGTATTCCTTATAGGTAATGCTTATTTTAAAATGAAAGTCTCTAGTTCTCCAATTTAACTCCCCCCCATTTCTGACTTTTACATGAGGGCAACCTTGCCACTATCCACCTTTCATTCCTTTCCTCTTTCCTGAAGTACAGTTGGAAGCTAATATTTTTCAGGGGAGGGGTTCCATTTTCTTTAGTGAAGTAAATACCAGTAAGTTGCCCCTTGCTCCAGTAAATTACCTCCCACCTAACCTGGCAAGAAACACTAATTAAACTCAGAGGGTCACAGACAGAAGATGAGGAAGCAGACAGGAGCTTCTTGGAAGGAAGGGTTCCAGTTAAAGAAGGGGATGATGGGATTGAAGTGATGTAATTGTGTGAAATTCAAATAATTTTTAGAACATTTTTAGAAGAAACATTTGATTTAGATGATTTTTATGTTAGTATGATTTTTGTTCTTTAAAAGAGAAGCAGGATTGCAAGCATATTCCCCACCACTGAGCTACACCTGTAGCTCCAGAACGAGAATATTTTTAAGGACCTTTTGTATAAGAAGAGGGAAACTCTAATAATAACAAAGTATGTAATGTTCATAGTGACTTTCTGTCTTAGAAGTTACTATGAGCGTTTTGCATCTGAGCAAACAGACTGATAACACTGGGAAAACTTTTGTCAGGAGCGAGGATTTTGTTTTCTCTGCCTTCTATGTTCAAGTTCTTTCTCTTAGCAACTAAGGGAGTTTCACCATCAAGGATAGCATGTCTGTGTTTCTCAGGCCTAATTCTTAAATATCTTCTGCTTTTTCAACTATGCTTTTTGTCTTACTAAATGTTGACTCATTTGATTCATTTGACAATTTTGTTCTGTCGGACCTATGATTAAGACTAGTAGCTTTGTTTTTGTTTTGTTTTGTTTTGTTTTTCAGATAGGGTTTGTCTGTGCAGCCCTGTCTCTTTATACCAGGCTGGCCTCCAACTAACAGATCCACCTGCCTCTGCCTCCAAGTGCTGGCTCAAAGGTGTGTGCCACCACCACTTGAGTTTACTCTTTTTTTAAAATAAATGAATATATTTACAAGTGTCACTTTAAATGGGGAAATAGATGTTCCTGGAGGTTTGGGGTATTTTCCTTTGCGGGGGTGGCTTCCTGTAAGGTAGCCTATGGAGCATCCTGCTGACAGCTCAGGTACATTCTGAGCCATCATCCCTGGGTGAATGCCTGAATGAGTATTGAGTGTGCTTACTGTGTTCTAGCTTGTCCAGATTATCATCAATACAACACACTTGGAGAAGTCCTGTAAATACCTGGAAGAATTCATCACCAATATCACTAATGTTCTTCCCGAGACGGTCCATACTACCAAGCTTTATGGTACCACAACTTTCAAGGTGAGAACACATCAGCATAGAGGGGGTACCCTTGACAGTGCATGGACATAGTCTGGGCCATTTCACCAGTGACTTTGTTTCTACAGGATGATTTATGACATGCTCTTAAGAGTAAGGAAGAGTTTGGTTTGGTCTCCATTTTACTAGAAAACAAATTTGAACACGAGGGTGATATGTGTTCAAAACAGCCGCAAAATTCCAACGTTATTAGGATGGTGTGGTTATACTTGACATGAATATTAACTGTAATGTTGATTCGGTAACTCTTCTTCCCATGTCTTGCTTTATAAATCTTAAGTTTTAGTGACAAATCCTTACCCCTAATAGTTAGCTATTTTTTAATTATAAGCCCACAGCACTATTTTTCTCTTCTAGAGAAAATGACATCTTTATAGAACAAAGGAAAGATTAGTGGTAGATGAGTTTCTGGAGCATGAACACCCACTCTTAAATCATGTGAAAATTTTCATGGATATTAATCAGAAAAATATTGCAGTTTTAAATAAAAAAAGTGAATTTGATATATAAATGAACCTGAGTGGAGACCAGGCTGGTTGTGTAGCTCTGGCTTATCTGGAATTTTGTATAGACCAGGCTGGCTTCAAACTCATAGAGATTCTGCTTGCCTCCTCCTTTTGAGTAGCTGGGGTTAAAGGACAGTACCACACACCAGGGATGGTTTGAGTTTTGTTGTTATGTGATTGTTGTAGTTTTAAAACATGTTCTATGACAGTCAAAAAACCAAAAATGGTGACAATTAGACACATGAGTAGAGTTTCAACCATGACTTATGTCCCCTGGTGTTTCCCTCTTCCTACTGTTATCCTTTCTGTTTGTTGGTGTTATCTCTTAAAAATAACCACCAAAGAAGAAATCAGAGTTGATCCATTTGGTGATTACAGTGTGTGAGAGAGAGGCTTTTAGAAGAACTTAACTGTGTGCTATTGTAAGAAATATGTGCAGTGTTGATCGTAACCCATTCCTTCCATCTCTATGACAGACTGAGGACCTTAGCATGCTTCACATTACCAATAAGATTACTTAAGAAAGTTCATTTCCCATCACACTCAGTTCATGCTGTTCCTTTTATGTTGTTTACTAATGTCTGATTATAGCAGCTATGATACCATGGGCAGTTTCACAGTCCTCACAGCTAATCGTCACACGTCCTCCCAGAAACTTAGATCATCTTTATATTACTTACAATACTTTGACAATGTAAATGATGGTATCATCACACTATGTTGCTTAGGGAATAATGACAAGATCGTAATTATGTACAACTTCAGTATGAGCTCTGTTTGTTACTTTGAATAGTTTCAAACTGCTTTTGGTTTAATTCAGACATAAGGAACCTGGAGACACAGAACACTGATGGCATTAATACGGATGCATTTTTAGGGGGATTCAGCTAATAAAGAGGCCTTCAGAGGGAGTATGGAAATGTGATAAGCTCTCAGAGCTTCAGAGTGACCCAGGCATTGTAGTAAGAATCAAAACTGTTCTTAGAATGTGGATAGTGACATCATTGGAAAATGTGGTTTTGCTGTACAGTGAAAACTAAAATTTGTTTCAAAGAATATACAGGAGTAACTATCATTCAGTGTTAGGCAGAGAATAAGGTATTGCTAAATTACATTATGAGATTCAGTAGACTGTCTTCCAGATGGAGAATATGCTGGATCAACTAATTCTCTCTCCTCAACCTGTCCCATTTGTAAAATTTCAATGGCTTTTTCCCATTATGTTTTGAAATTTGTTTTTTAAGTGTTCATGGTACTGTGTTGTTCTGGGTTTTAGAAAGGAAGTTTTGATTTGTTTTTGAGATAGTGTGTCACATGCTAATCCAGGTTATCCTAAAACTCCCTGTGGAGTCCAGGCTAGCCTCAGACTGTAGGTAATATTACCACCACTACATTCTGAATGCTGGGAGTACATATGTGAGCTCCCATGTCCAGCTTGCTCTAGCATTTAGAAGGCTGGAGGAATGGAGAGCAGGTTGAAAGCCTGGGTGCTGAGCAGCCAGCCTCTTAGATACTGAGCGGAGGAGTAGCGCAGGGGACATTAAAGGTCATGTTTGCTTTTGATGGGTAACATTGATTCCTCAAAGCATGCTGAAAGCTTATTTTTACCAGGGTAAGCCAACCCAGAATTCAGTGTAAACAGGGCAGCTAGGAAAGCTCCATGTTGTGTGTTTTCCTAAGCTACTGTTCCCTGAAACCTTTCCCTTGCAGATGGAAACCTTTATGCTGGAAAAGAGGCAGACACATTCAGAAGGTCTTCAAGGTGTTTTCTGACAGAGTTCCCTCTTGTTTTTTTCTGCCATGAGTGACATAATCCAGCTGGCGTGTTTGGCTTTCTCTCCTCATAAGGTTCCTCTGTCTTTTTTAAAATAGAGACCAGCGCTATTTACTGATTCCCTTCATCACAAGCACTGTTTCTACATCTCCTGTGTGACAATCTGGTGTGTCAGAGAAAGAAAAAATCTGTTAACTTAGAGCTTCTTGGGCCCAGGGACACAGAGACTGCCAGCTTCTGTAAAGAGGTGTAGTGCACTAGATGACTTCAATCCATTGTCTAGCTAGCAAGTTTAATAAAGCTGGTATGTATCTTGTAGTCTTATAAGACTGAACAAAATAAGTTTCTCTTGGTTTTATGGAGCTAATATACGAATGAACTGATAGCTGATAAAAAGATTTGCTGGAGCCATGAACTGGGGTGTGGGGCTGGGGTGATGACCTGAATATTCAAACCCGAAATCCTTTAGATTACTGTAGATGTGCATCCTACTAAAGGGGATAGTAAGACAATGGATTTGGGCACATTCAGGCATGGTAAGGGGTCTACTTAGCAGTGTTGTATCAATCACTGGTAGAAGTATGAAGAGTTCTTGTGGTAAGAGGCTAGTCAATGTCTGCCCCTGTAATAAATACTGTAGTTCTTATTCTGAATTTTGGTATGAAGTTTTTAATTTGGGGATGTGGTGTGGTACATTTATCTTTGAATGTAATAATGGTGGTTATGTCAGTGTAAACTAGTAAGTGTGGAAGGTGGTAGTTAGGGTGGAGGCCATTGAAGTAGTCCAGGTGAACAATAATGCTCATGTGGAGTGGTAGACTTAGAAATAGGGAAATGGCTTGAAGACAGAAATAGCAGGTTTTTAAAAGAAAGGAAGTAACCAAAGATAATTCTAAGATTTTTGAACTGAGTGAACTCTCAAATAGTAGTAATAGTCACTGAGAAAGGGGATGTCATTTTAAAATTTTAATGAAAATATATCATTTCCCCTTCACTATCCTCCCTCTTGTCTCTCCTATGTACACCCCACCCCCAAATTCATGGCCTCCTCTTCTTTAGCTATTGTTGCACACATACACACACACCTGCACACACACCTGCACATACACACACACACATGCTTATCATGCTGAATCTGTTTAGTGTTATCTACATAAGTATGTTTCTAGGGCTGACCACTCGGTTTTTGATAACCACTTAGAAGGGTCATCCCTACAGAAGAGTAATTCTCTCTTAGCAGTTACTAGTTGTTTGTTGGTTTAGGGGTTGGGCCCATGAAATTTACCCCCAAAGCAGTAAGATGTCAGGTAGTGTTAGAATTATTCAGGTCATGTTTAGGTAGCCATTTTGTTGAGATATCATGGATATACCTTCTGTGCCTTAAGAGCAAGGCATATAAGTCACAGCTCAGTTCCTACTCTTCTGGTTCTTAGAATCTTTCTGCCTCCTCCCTCTCCCTGAGCTTTAGCAGGACTTGGGGTTGGGGACTCTATGGCCAGTTCTCTGCATTTTGACTAGTTGCAGACTTTTGTAATGGTCTCCTATTGCAAAAAATAAGCTTTTTTGATGAGGAATGTGAGCTACACTTATCTGTAGGTATTTAGAATATAGTTATGGGTATTTAGAATATAGTTATGGGTTAATAGTGGTTTAATAAAATGGTAGTAGTAGTAAGTTCTCATCCAAGATTTATAATCATACTAGCAATGTATAGTTGGCCATGTTCACAATATCACACATGACTTTGCTCCTGTTTAGTAGGCCTTAAGTCCAATTTTACAGTTGTTAGTTACAGCAATATTTTATCTTTAGGGAGACCTTGCCATCTTGAATATAGCGTTGGTTCATAGGTGTCATTGCTGGGTAGGCACTAATTGCTTTCCTCCCTTGGCTATCCCCATGTCACCCTCTGGTACTAGGAAATATCAGAGAACATCTTTTGTTCCCACAGAGAAGAGAATAAGAGATTTGAGGAATGGTAAGGTTAATATGAATACTTGACTAGTGCTAGAAAATGACTTAAAACTATCTCTTGCTTTCAAACAGCTAATGAGAGAGATGTAAGTTTTTGAAGAGATCATGAGTGAATATTTTCTGTATGGATATCAGTTTATAGTAAATTCATATTTGTAAGTTAGAAGTTCAGGAAACAGAAATAAGTATGGTTACCATTGAACTCAGTGGCACCATCAACCAGCTGAATAACTAACATTTATAGGGAATGTTGTCTAGCAGGACCAGAACACTAATTACTCCTAAGCTCACACAGAGCTCTGAACAAGACACTCAAACATACATTAGTAAAAACCAGTGACATAGAAATCAAAACTAAACTCACTCTTAAAACACAGAATCAAGCCAATTAATGGTAATGAAATATAGTTGGAAAACTCCAAAATATTTGAAAATTAATGAACATATTCCAAAAAAAGTGGTTACAAAAAAATTCATAAAAGTAATTTTAAAATATTGTAGTTGAGTTTCTTGTGGTTTATAGATCGTACTTTGTGTATTCCGATCTTCTGGGCTAATAACCATTTATCAGAGAGTGCATACCATGTGTGTTCTTTTGTGATTGGGTTACCTCACTCAGGATGATATTCTCCAGATCCATCCATTTCCCTAAGAATTTCATAAATTCATTGTTTTTAATAGCTGAGTAGTACTCCATTGTGTAGATGTACCACAGTTTCTGTATCCATTCCTCTGTTGAGGGACATCTGGGTTGTTTCCAGTTTCTGGCTATTATAAATAAGGCTGCTATGAACATGATGGAGCATGTGTCCTTATTACATGATGGAGCATCTTGTGGGTATATGCCCAGGAGTGGTATGGCTGGGTCCTCTGGTAAAACTATGTCCAATTTCCGGAGGAACCGCCACACTGATTTCCAGAGTGGTTGTACCAGTTTGCAGTCCCACCAGCAATGAAGGAGTGTTCCTCTTTCTCCACAACCTCTCCAGCATCTGCTGTCACCTGGGTTTGCAGCCCCTTAGGACGAACAACAATATGAACTAACTAGTACCCTCAGAGCTCCCAGAAACTAAACCACCAACCAAAGAGTACACATGGTGGGACCAATGGCTTCAGCAGCATGTGTATAGTAGAGGATGGCCAAGTTGGTCATCAGTGGGAGGAGAGGCTCTTGGCCCTGTAAAGGTTCTATGCCCCAGTGTTGGGGAATTCCAGGGCCAGTAAGCAGGAGAGGGTGGGGTGGTGAGCAGAGGGAGAGGAGAGGAGGGAGGGAACAGGGATTTGTTCTTGTTGGTTTTTGTTTTCTACAGTGGCTTTTTTTTTCCTTACAGTTTTATTTTGATTATTTTTATTTATAAGTGTGTGTGTGTGTGTGTGTATGTCTGTGTGTGTGTGCATGTGTGTGTGTCTCACTGTGTGTGTGTGTGTTTTTATATGAGTTAATGCCACACAGATGTGTATGCCTTTGGAGGCTAGAAGAGAGTGTCAGGTTCCCAAGAGCTGGGGTTAAAGATGCTTGTGGGTGCTGCAAACCAACTCTTATCCTCTGGGAGATCAGCCAGGATAGAGCCTCCTTTGCAGTCACACGTTTAACAACTTTCTAGATACAATAAAAGATAAATTAGATTTCACTAATAATGAAAACTTTTAAACTGGATTTACAAGTGCATGCACATAATCACACTATTGCAAAAGCCAATGCAGGAGAATGGCTGTGAGGTTTAGGCCATCTTGGGTTCCATAGTGAGTGGGAGACTGCCTTTATGTTCCTGCCATCTCGAAATAAGACTAACATAAAACTACTAAATTTATGTTCTGAGAAAGACACTGTTTAGAAGAAAAGACAACACAAGTTCTTAGTAAAGAACTTGTATCTAAAGTACAGAGATAATGGAACATAGGCAAGTAAAAGCAAAGACATCCACTAAGTGTGTTGGAGAAATGACTTAGGAGTTAAGAACATTTGCTCTTCTTGGGGACCTAGGTTTCATTCACTTAGGATTCCAGGGGACTCACACCCTCTTCTGGGTTCCATAGTAACAGCTCATTCATGGTGAATATATGTACCTGTAGACAGATGGACAGGTAGATATACAAAATAAATAAATCTTTAAAAACATATTGAAATATACAAATGTCATGAACAAATTCATCACCAAAGAAGATCTCCAGATGCCAATATTAATCTGAGAAGATATTCTGTATTGTGCCATTAGGAAATTATAAATTTAAATACTGTGAAATACCTTACACACCTAGCATCTTCAAATTCTGATAATGGTAACCTGTGTGATCATTTTGGAAGACTTTTTTTTTCAAGCTTTCAAAGCTAAACAGTCTTGATGTGAGCTGCAGCTATAGCACCTGCTTAATATTACTTGATTGTGTTGAAACTATTGTGGCAACAATATGCAGAAACCTAATGGCTATTACAGTCTTTTCCATGATTGCCAAAACTTATATGCAACCATAAAATCATGTGACTGTGCAAACTTGGTAGACTTATCTAATAAAGCAGCGTTCAATGATGAAAAAGAAAGAACTCTTGACACACATAAAGATGTGCAAAGTGAGAGAAGCAAATCTAAAAGGGCTGCATACTGCCTATTTCCAGGCAGCTGATATTATGAAAAATGTGTAACAGGGCATGGTACCTACTGCACAACTGCGATCTGAGTTCAGAAGCCCAGCACCTTCATCAAAGCAGAGAGTGATGATATGCAGGTGTAACTCTACTGTAACAGCACCACAGACAGTCACATCTCTAGAATTCGATAGCTAGATAGCCTATTACTCAGTGAGCTCTGGGTTCAAATTTTAAAACTCATTTAAAGATAATAAATAACATGCCTGAAACTATAAAACAGTTAGGAGAAATCAAAGTAGCCCTGTCTTGTGCAGAGGTTTTAGTAGTGACCATAAAAATACAGGCAAGAAAATTTAAAATAAAAGAGGTTGTACCAAACTAAAGATAGTCTTCTTAGCAATACAAAAATTCTCCAGAGGCAAGAGACTGCCCAAAGTACTGAGAGAACATAGTCCTAATAAAGGCATCAATTCTCAAAGTTTGTAAAACATACAAAAATCTACACAGTAATAAAACTAATGGACCAATTTAAAAATGAGCTAAGGAATTTCATTAAGACATACAGATGGCTAACAGACATATGATAAAATGCTGAAGCTTGCTATTATGAGAGAAATGCAAATCAAAATACAGTGAGATATCCCTTTTACCTGGTTGAATACATGTTATAAGTAATGCAAATGAAGTGAATACATACAAAGGTAAACATTAGCTATTAGGGGAAAGCATTGTGGAAGATCCTTAAAAATTAAAAGTCAAAACTCTGTATGCTTTAGTAACTATGTTGCATGTTCTTGCATACCTGGTCTCCATAGTCAAGATAAGGAGTCAACCCACCAATCATCAGTGGATGCATGAAAAGGGAAATGTGGTGTGGAAACTCAGTTGAAAAGTGTATGTTTCGGTCTCTCTGGGCTGGTGTCCTGAGCGGACCTTGGGCACAAGCTCTGCAGCCAGTCCACAATACCCAGAGGAAGCTCCACTCCCAGGTGCTCTGAAACTCTCAGGATCAGAGATGAGGGGGACCCAACATCTGTCCCAACACTGGGAGTAACTGGAACCTGCCGGACCAGGCGCACAGGAACTCTACCAGCAGAGTGGCCCAGGTTCCTTCCGGTCTCTCTGGGCTGATGTCCTGAGCAGACCTTGGGCACAAGCTCTACAGCCAGTCCCACAACACTCAGAGGAAGCTGCTGCACTCCCAGGTGCTCTAACAAGCCCAAGGTCACAGGATCCCAAAACCACAGGGTCACAGAGACTGCCTGACTCTGAGGAGTTCTGATACAACCAGCATCACAGGAAGGACTGACTCCAGTCAGAATTAGCAAGGGCAGGTAGCCCTAGAGATAACTAGATGCCGGGGGGGGGGGGCAAGCGTAAGAAAATAAACAACACAAACCAAGGTCACTTGGCATCATCAGAACCCAATTCTTCCACCATAGGCAATCATGTACACACCATCACACTGGAAACGCAAGATTCAGATATAAAATCACTTATCATGATGATGATACAGGACCTTAAGAAAGACATAAATAGCACCCTCAAAGAAATACAGGAGAACACAGGTAAAGAGCTAGAAGCTCTTAAAGAGGAAACACAGAAATTCCTTAAAGAACTACAGGAAAACCCAATCAAACAGATGAAGGAAATGAGCAAAACCATCCAGAATCTAAAAATAGAAATAGAAACAATAAAGAAATCAGAAAGAGAGAAAACCTTGAAGATACAAAACCTAGGAAAGAAATCAGGAGTCGTAGATGCAAACATCACCAACAGAATACAAGAGATAGAAGAGAAAATCTCAGGGGCAGAAGACACCATAGAAAACATTGACACAACAGTCAAAGAAAATGCAAAAAGCAAAAAACTCCTAACCCAAAACATCTAGGAAATCCAGGATGCAATGAGAAGACCAAACCTAAGGATAATAGGTATAGAAGAGAGTGAAGACTCCCAATGTAATGGACCAGTAAATATCTTTAACAAAATTGTAGAAGAAAACTTCCCTAACCTAAGGAAAGAGATGTCCATGAACATACAAGAAGCCTACAGAACTCCAAATAGACTAGACCAGAAAATAAATGCCTCTAGACACATAATAATAACACCAAATGCACTAAACAAAGAAAGATTTTTTAAAAGCAGTAAGG
>JADRCD010188987.1:0-10081 GCA_019843815.1 Montemys delectorum | reverse complement strand
TCCAGCAAAACTCTCAATTACCATAGATGGAGAAAACAAGATATTCTATGACAAAACAAAATTTACACAATATCTTTCCACAAATCCAGCCCTACAAAGGATAATAGATGGAAATCATCAACATAAGGAGCAAAATTACACCCTAGAAGAAGCAAGAAAGTAATCTTTCAACAAATCCACACAAATCTGATTCCACCTCATACAATAAAAACAACAGGAAGTGACAATTACCTTTTCTTAATATCTTAATATGAAAATTAATATTATCTACATATCCTATGTGACTGAAATCCAAAAATATGAGGAATTAGAAATTTGTTGATTGTCATCCAATGGTCTCTCTAATTTGGTAATTGGAGAAATAGATCCAACATTGTACAATCTATATATACTTTCAGCTTGTTTGTGATAGTGTTTTGCTGTGTACAACGTAAGGGTATTGAAATCTTGCTTCTCCTATCTCAGCCTCTCTAATAGTATTGTTTATTTCATGTTTTTACCCTATACTATGGTTTTCAGAACAGCTTATATATTTCATAATATTTATATACCCAAGGGAAACATAGTCAATTAACTTGGGAGGTGGCTTGTAGGAAAGAGAACAACAAAGAGTGAGACTGAATGCTTTGCTTGACATTTGTAGCTCTTGTATCAAGTTTGAAGAAGAGGACTTTATAAGTTACTCTTTCTCTGAGATCAATGCTTTTCAAAATCATCACAGCCAATGAACCAGATTCTTATCCTCACCTAATGTCTGTACCACCTTCCATGCAGAACCATTGTTCATTGAAACAGTTGATGAATGACTTTATGGATAGACCATCTTAATACACGCACCATTTCTTAAATGAATGTAACCTGTTCTCTGTGGGCTGAGAATAAAGTCACACACTCAAGTCAAATAGCTTTTTGACTATAGCAGGAAGTCTATATCTAAAAATCGTGCCTACAATTCATTCCTTGGCGCAGCAGAACTGTCAACTCTCAGCTTAGCTACAATAGAGATAAAATCCTTTGGTGATTTGAGGGTCATTGAAGTACAGCCTTATTACAATGAAATCCAATGTCTAAAAATTGTTCTTATACCACAGTAAGAGCCAAGATTTTAAACTCTACTAAATACAAAACAAACAAACAAAAAGACTTTACATATTTTTTTTTTAAGGAGGCATATGTCTTTATTACCATTTCCAGATGGGGTGCAGAAGGGTGAGGGAGGAGGAAGGAAGCTTCGAGCTAAGTGTTCCATGCTTCTGCACAAGGTAAATGGGCTTCAGAGTTTCCTATGGACAGGCTGAAAAATGGGTAGGCACACAGGAGACTGGGCACAGGACTAAATGAGTACTGAAAGGAATTCAGAAGTTATTAATGTATTTACATAATTTATAATTTTTAAGCAATGGTCTCATAAATATAGACTACAAATTTTCATATGCTAGGCAGCACACAGTTGTTTTCTCCACAAAAACAAACAGGGCAAAAAAAAAAAATAAACAAAAAACCATCTCCCCAAAAGACTCATTTGTTTTGTTCTCTCCTCCTCTTTTTAAATCACTGCTTGTCAGTTCGGACTCATGCAACTCAGCTGGCTCCAGGTAGCTTCTCTACCCCATCGCCTGGACCATGAGAGTTTATGTAGAAAGGTGACCATAACTAATATCCGGGAGTTCTGACACATACAGGGTCAGAAGCAAACCCAAGGTGAACCGGCAGCCGCTGCCATGGCAGCATGAATTTACTGTGCGTGAAAGTGCTTTGGAGATGGTGGAAGCTGTCCCAGGAACACCCATCCCTCTACTTGTGATCACTTCCCACATCTTAGTGATATGACTCTGACACTAGAGATGAGGACCAAGGAGATTACCATCTCTACAGCCTTTTCCCTTATATCCACGAAAGTGCTCATTTCCCTTTACAAATAATACGTGAAATCCTGCTTACAAGAGGACCAGCCCATCAACCCTACCATCCATGCAGCAGGTGCTCCTTTCAGTCAGGCATGGTCTGTGCATGCCGGAGTCCATTGACAGAGATGCCTGCTGCAGTCTTCCGAGAGACCCAGCAGCTGGTCCTCTGAGTCCTTTTTGCACAAGAGCATGAGGTGGCGGCCAGTGGCAGGCAAGGCTCTCTGGCAGTATCCAGGACCACCTGCTTCTTCATCAAGATCAGGCCCAGGGACGTCAGCAGCAGCTTCGCTTTGGCTCCGATGGCTGTCTTCGGAGTTTGAAGCCCTTGCCCCCAGACACCGGGTTGGCATCAGTGGGTAGAATTCTTCGACTAATTTCTATAAAGAGTTCATTTATGTTTATTGCATTTTTTTTGCACTGGTCTCTACAAAGATGGCATGAATGGAATCTGTGTAGTCCTCAGCATCTCTCTCCATGACTTCTCTGATATCAGTAAGATCACACTTGTTCCCTGCGATGACAACAACAATGCTAGGGGGGCCGTGCTGGCGGAGCTCTCTCACCCAGTTCTTCAGTGTTGAGAACGTCTCTTCTTTTGTGATGTCGTAAACGATGATGGCTGCTGCTGACCCTCGGTAGTACATCGGTGCCAACGCACGAAATCGTTCTTGTCCAGCTGTATCCCAGATTAGGAATTTATGTAGCTCATTTTGGTACTGGACAGTCTTGGTCATAAAGGATGCCCCTGTGGTTGGATTGATATTCGGGTCAAAACTGCCTTCCACAAAGCACCACATGATGCTTGATTTATCCACACCCGTATCCCCAAGCAGGCACACGTTAAGCTCTCTCAGCGCCATGGCCCAGGAACTAGGGGTGTGGGCCCGCCGCCGCCCTAAGTTGAGGAGGGAGAGGCCCGGCCCAGCACCATCATCCCCTGGCGCCACTGCCTCATCGCCAAGTCTAGGCTGAGCACTTGGGGCGGTCGTGCGGCTGCTGCCGCCCTTTGGTCTGGCCGACCCGTCACTTGTCCCGAGGAGTCATGTCAACAGTCTGGACACCGCCTTGGCCTCCTGGGCGCCACCGCCGCCGCCATCTTCAAGACTTTACATATTTATGTTCATTTAAGAAAATACTAGTAGTGATGTATTATTTTGAAATATACAGTTAATATGTTTGGAGTTATGTGAAATTTATAGTGAGAAAAACGTATATATTTGCAGTATTGCTGTAGACAAGCATCTACATAACACTGTTAAATTGATTGTTTTATATCAAACAACTTTTATAATACTCATTTTTATTATAATATTTTATAAATTTTAAGGAATATGACAAAAAAAGATGTTGTAGGTATTGAAGAGGGGGTCTCTGGGAAGAGTGGGGTACAAAAGGGAAACAAGAATGTGATTTAATTCTATTTACTTAAAATATGTTTTTAAATGTCAACAAATTCAGACAAATTGAAATCATGTAACTTTTCTCATCATAATGCAATAAAAGTTTAAAAAAATGTGTATGTTGCCTTATGAAAAAGCCATTCTTACGATTTGTAATATCTTGGATAATCCTAGAAGATATTGTGTTAAGTGAAATAAACATAGATAAATATTGCATGATCTTAATTCCATATTGAATCTAAAAATATTGAACCCACATAAGTAAAGCAGAACATGGCCACTGAGAACTTTGATAGTGGTTAAGCCATTTTGGTTAAAGCACACAAAATTTTTAAGCAGTTCAAGAGCTCATTCTACAGCAGGTAGCTATAAGTAATAAGTGTATTGTATCTTGAAAACTTCGGGAAGGACCTGTTTTTGAAGTTTTTACCACAATAATAAGAAATATTTAAGGTAACGTTTGCCATTCTGCGCTTGATTGGGTATGTCAGTTTGCTCATTAAGTTACTGCACTCTCTATGCCCTCTACATATCCACCATACCATGTTGAAGATGACAAATGTGTATAATTGTGGATTTAATAGATTTGAAAGCATTCTTCTTGTAAGTCAGTACCATCTCTGGCTATACTATAAACTCAAAATCATGCATAAGTTAAGTAAGAGAAAGTATAGAAAAGGATAATAAGTTAAAGACAGATTTAACAGTTGGAAGTTACAGAACTTTGACCTACAAGGAAAGATTCCAGTTATGGCTTTTAGATTTCTGCCTTGGTCTGAAAAGAACAAATGAATAGTATTGGAAAATTCCAAGTCTACATCTCAGCCTTATGCTGAGGGTGAGATACATGGCTGGGGGTCAGAGGTGCCCGTGAAGCAATCGGATTCATGAACCATGAAGTAGAATGTATTTTGAGTAGGTCTGTGTTGAAGACAGACCTAGAAACCATAGAAAATAATTAAATTACTGAAATTGAGATGATTTGAGACTAGAGTGACTACCAGCCATGGGTAAGTCATACAGTAAAGGTTGTGAAAGGGAGATTATTAAGGTAGAAATGAAACCAGCTCAGATTAGAAGATGAGTATCAGATGTGGGTGAGTTGTTTATTGCATTTTTTAATATTAGTATTCTGATTGGTTTGTCCACAATGCATTTTCATTGTCCTAGAAAAACAAGTTCAACTATTTCCCTAGAGCCTTTAGTAAAGTAGTGTGTAAATGAACCTCTTACACAGGGCAGCACAGACGCATGTCACGTAGGAACTGTTCAGTGCTGTTTTGGTATCTCTTTCAGGATTGTGCTGTATAGAACATATTTCATGGCGCAGGTATATTAGCCTTGAACAAGCCTTACGATGAAGAAAGCATAGGGCTTTCACAGGCACCAGTGAGATCTTACTAAGTTACAACCTAGGCATGTTTACCAGCAGCTGAAGGAACTAGAGGATAGAGGAAGCTTGGGAATGTGTGAAGTCACACAGAGAGAAAAAGGGGAACCAAATTCTTAGAGTAAATTTACTTTTTAACAGAAATGAGAAAATAAAAGGAAATAGACTACAGGGTGTGTGTGAATAGATTTTCCTTATTTAGTAGAGAAAAAGAATAACTTTTTTTGCAGATCATTCAACCTTCCCCTCAGGAGAGGGTGGGAAACAGTGAATACATGTAAAAAAGTGATTAGGAAAGGTAACTTTGTGCTTTGTGAAAAAGAAGTGTTCCTGGAAGCTGATGTCACTCAACACTCAGAGCTGTGTTCCTAAGTGGGCATAGACATGCGGTGGCTCCATGGCATACGGGTTTGCCTTTTTCACCCCAGCCATATCAATGTGTTCTTAAATTTAAATATCATTTCCCAGGATGCTCGGCATGCAGCTGAAGAAGAGATATATACAAACCTAAATCAGAAGATTGACCAGTTTCTACAGCTGGCTGACTACGACTGGATGACAGGAGACCTAGACAACAAAGCCAGTGATTACCTAGTAGACCTCATTGCCTTCCTTCGGAGCACGTTTGCCGTGTTCACACACCTCCCTGTAAGTGATAGTTCTTCAATTTTTCCCTTCAAAGTCGGAAAACCATGTCTTACATTATAGCTTTACTTAAGTTCTCATTTCTGACTTAAGTTGCCAGCACCCTCTTTAATGTCCAAGAGTACCTAATGGCTGTATAAATCCCTACATGGATTTTGAGACCTCTCATATCATTTGTTGTCAAAGATTTCTGCAGTTTGTCTATATTCTCAGGTCTTCCTTCAAAGTGCAAAGTCATTAGTACTGGACATGAAAAATACTTTGTAAAGAGTGTAAGGAGACTTGCCAGTTAACATTTAAAGTCTGTTTCTTTTAGTTTTAGAACATCTTTTGATTTTTTTTATGAGTTGAAATTCTTTGATCAACTTCCCTATCTTTTTATCTAGTTTGTAGTTATTTTCTTGATTATATTAGTCACAATCATTTCAAGTTATGTTTATTTAACTTATTATTTATGTACCTAGTGATGGATTTGATTTTTAGTGAAAAGTTCACGTTTCTTCCTAGTATCTTTTTGTTAGACATTGTTTTTAAACTGCATAGATTCTGCTGTCTAAGTGAAATCCTTCTTTCTAGTTATGTACCCTCTTTACCTTAATGAGTAGGTATGTGGGGTGATCGATTGTATTTGGGCTAATCCTTAGTCACAGGTGCTTAGGTTGTGATTGTTAAGTAGTTTTAATCATCCCTGTTGCTAGTTAAGGTCTATAGGGCTTTGGTAAGAATAGGCTTATCATTGTCTTCAGTACCAAAGATAGCTGTAGAAATTTCTGCCTTTCAATTTTCTGCCTTCTTCAGATAGATAACTGAGAAACAGTGTTAGCAGTAGGCTGATATACCCTTAAAAATACTTAAAAACTACAACAACAAAGAACAAAAAATCAACTTGTAAGGTGTGGGTGTCTGTATAAGACTCCTCAACATTTTAGCTTGTCCTATCTTCTCAGTGATTGTGTACACCTCGAATTCTTTTTTGTTTACCTTATTTTATTTTATTTTTATTTATTTATTTATTTATTTTTTGTTTTTTTTCGAGACAGGGTTTCTCTGTGTAGCCCTGGCTGTCCTGGAACTCACTCTGTAGACCAGGCTGGCCACGAACTCAGAAATCTGAGCATAGATATTCAGAACTGAGGGTTCTTCTTGGTAGATTTTTTTTTTTTTTGATGAGTATGAAGTGTCCTTCCTTACATTTTTGATCACTTTAAGTTAAAGACTCTTTTATTTGATATTAGAATGCCTACTCCAGCTTGTTTCTTGGGACCATTTGCTTGGAGAATTGTTTTCCAGCCATTTACTCTGAGGTAGTATCTGTCTTTGTCACTGAGGTGCGTTTCCTATATGCAGCAAAATGTTGAGTCCTCTTTATGTATCCAGTCTATTAGTCTGTGTCTTTTTATTGGGGAATTGAGTTCATTGATATTAAGAGATACTTAGGAAAAAAATTGTTGCTTCCTGTTTTTTTTTTGTTTGTTTTTTGTTGTTTTTTGTTAGAGGTAGAATTACGTTTTTGTGGCTATCTTCTTTTTGGTTTGTTAAAAGAAGATTATTTTCTTGCTTTTTCTAGGGTGTAGTTTCCCTCCTTTTGTTGGAGTTTTCCACTTATCCTTTGAAGGGCTGGATTTGTGCAGAGATATTGTGTAAACTTGGTTTTGTCATGGAATATCTTGTTTTTTCCATCTATGGCAGTTGAGAGTTTTGCTGGGTATGGTAGCCTGGCTGACATTTGTGTTCTCGTAGAGTCTGTATGACATCTGCCCAGGATCTTCTACCTTTCATAGTCTCTGGTGAGAAGTCTGGTATAATTCTGATAGGTCTGCCTTTATATGTTACTTGATCTTTTTCTCTTATTCCTTTTAGTATTCTTTCTCTGTTTAGTGCATTTGGTGTTTTGATTATTATGTGACAGGAGGAATTTCGTTTCTGGCCTAGTCTATTTGGAGTTCTGTAGGCTTCTTGTATGTTCATGGGCATCACTTTCTTTAGGTTAGGGAAATTTTCTTCTATAATTTTGTTGAAGATATTTACTGGTCCTTTAAGTTGGGAATCTTCACTCTCTTCTATACCTATTATCCTTGGGTTTGGTCTTCTCATTGTGTCCTGGATTTCCTGGATGTTTTGTGTTAGGATCTTTTTGCATTTTGCATTTTCTTTCATTGTTGTGTCAATGTTTTCTAGGGTATCTTCTGTGCCTGAGATTCTCTCTTCTATTTTTGTATTCTTTTGGTGATGCTTGTATCTATGGCTCCTCATCTCTCACCTGTGTTTTCTATCTCCAGGGTTGCCTCCCTTTGTAATTTCTTTATTGTTTCTACTTCTATTTTTAGGTCTTGAATAGTTTTGTTCAATTGCTTCACTTATTTGGTTGTGTTTGCCTGTAATTCTTTAAGGGATTTTTTTATGTTTCCCCTTTAAGGTCTTCTACCTGTTTACCTGTGTCCTACTGTATTTCTTTAAGGGAGTTATTTATGTCCTTCTTAAAATCTTCTATCAGCATCACGAGATGTGATTTTAAATCCACATCTTGCTTTTCCTGTTTGTTGGTGTAACCAGGACTTGCTGTGGTTGGGAGAACTAGGTTCTGATGATGCCAAGTAGCCTTGGTTTCTGTTGGTAAGATTCTTGCATTTGCCTGTCGCCATCTGGTTATCTCTGGTATTAGATGGTCTTGCTGTCTCTGGCTGGAGCTTGTCCCTACTGTTTGTTGGTCTATAAGCCTGTGTCAGCACTCCTGGGAGACCATCTCTCTCCTGGTAGAAGTTATGTATAGAGGGCTCTGGACCAGCCCAAGCTCCTGGGTGCAGATGGAGGACAGGAAGGATTCTGTCCCAGCTGCTCCACTGTTCCTGGACCCCCTGTGCTCCTCCTCACTGTCCCTGCTCCAGATAGTTATTGGAGAGCAAGTGGCTATCTCAACAGCCTGGGAGTGAAAGCATTCCTGGGAGAACAGTTCTCTCCTGGAGGGACCTGTGCACAGAGGGCTGCAGAGCAGCCTCAGTTCCTGGGTGCAGATGTCTGCCGGACAGACTAGAATTCAGGTTGGACCTAATTACCCCTGTGATGGCAGGAAATGGCCTCTGGAGGTGATGGCCTTGGGCAGGGGCTTTTATGAGTAAATGTAGAGATCTTTCTGTTTCTGCTATCATAATAGAATGCCTCAGGAATACATCTATTCTAAAGTTGCAGATGAGCCCCAACTGACTCCAAACCTGTTTTCAATGCATCTTGTATTTCCCAGGTTCTAGTACTGGAAGAGATAACATTCTGTTGTTTATGAACTACATGTTTATGCCATTCTTGCATTGATTGTTCTGTGTTGTTTTAATACCCTGACTCAAATGGATTTAAAAAGCAGCCTATCAGAGGTTCTTACACATTTGTTCTCTGGTGAGTCTCTATGTCTGAGCCACTGTGAGACTTTGGAAAATCTCACTCTGTCTTTCAAAGGTTTGGCATAAACCTTTATTTTCCTGAACTGTTAAGCTTTAGAATTCAACAAATGCTGTAATGGAAAGGTTGGTTCTCAGACCTCTAATTTTAACACTCTAGCCCTTTGAAATAAAGAAAACTTGTCTTAGCTGTGTAATAACTATTCTCTTCCTTGGACCTTGAGACCTGATTCTGCTTCTCTGTTTATTGCCTATGCTGGGGTTTGGCCAGTGCTGCCAAGGACAGCTGGTGACCCTCAGATGACTTTTAAAAGGTTCCGCCTTTTCTATAATTTTACTCTTTTTAGTCATCTTTGTTCATAGTCTTCTGATATCTTTAAGGAAAAAAATTGTGTTTTTTACTTCTTCTAGTTGTGCTTAGTAGGAGGATTAAGTTGCAGAAAATTATACAGTTTTATCCCCCTTCACTCTAATAACAAGACAAGGCAAAGCTACCACAAGAACACAAACATGAAAAATACACCAGAGCTGGAGATATGGGAGGTGGCTCAGCGCACCGCTGTCCTTGCAGAGTACCTGGGTTTGGTTCCTAGTACCCACATGTTGGTTTATATTTCTGACTCTGTGCCCTAGGAACACACACAATGCCCTTACATGCATGCAGGCACAACAGTTGTAAACATAGCACAAAAATAAATAAATCTTTAAAAAATACAAAGCAAAATATCCAATGTATACAAAGAACTCAAGAAGTCAGTCTCCAGAGAACCAAATAACCCTATTAAAAAATGGGGCATAGAGCTAAACAAAGAATTCTCTACTGATGAACACCAAATGGCTGAGAAACACCTAAAGAAATGTTCAACATCCTTAGTCATCAGGGAAATGCAAATCAAAACAACTCTGAGATTCCACCTCATACCAGTGAGATTGGCTAGGATAAAAGACTCAGGTGACAGCAGATGCTGGAGAGGCTGCGGAGAAATAGGAACACTCCTTCATTGCTGGTGGGATTGCAAACTGGTACAACCACTCTGGAAATCAGTGTGGCAGTTCCTCCAGAAATTGGACATAGTTATACCAGAGGACCCAGCTATACCACTCCTGGGCATATACCCACAAGATGCTCCATCATGTAATAAGGACACATGCTCCACCATGTTCATAGCAGCCTTATTTATAATAGCCAGAAACTGGAAACAACCCAGATGTCCCTCAACAGAGGAATGGATACAGAAAGTGTGGTACATCTACACAATGGAGTACTACTCAGCTATTAAAAACAATGAATTTATGAAATTCTTAGGGAAATGGATGGATCTGGAGAGTATCATCCTGAGTGAGGTAACC
>JADRCD010188984.1:0-13349 GCA_019843815.1 Montemys delectorum | reverse complement strand
ATGGCCTTCCATAACTCCCCCCCTTCCTCCAGCTTTTACCACCTTCACCCTGACCCCACACCATCCATTGTACTCAGTAGTCTCTGAAATGACAATTTCTTGTTGGAAACTATGTTTGTCTGATTTAGTAGGCTTTCAAGCAGCACCAGGCTATGGTGTAAATAGAACCATTTCAAGGCAATTCTAGTATTCCCACACGTAGCAGTACATCACAGATAGATTCTGTCTTGGGCCTGTGATCTTTCCAGTCATTGCCTTTTGGCTGGCTTCCAGTGCCAGCTGTGTATTTCCTTTGTGGCCGACCTCAGATCACACCAGAAAGTCTTCTGTTATTTAAAAGTTGTCTTGGGACTATTTTGCTGGTGGGCATACCTTGCTGAACATGTTGGTTTTGCTGCACTAGGGGGCAGCATCTGAGGATAACCACTGATCATTTGTTTGCCCAATAGCTTAGAGAGACGTTTTGGCAATTTGAATTCTACACCAGCGTATCCATGACTTTTTTAGACAATGAGTGGTCTGCTGATTTCTCAGCATATTCTCCAGCAATGTATGAAACCAAGTGATATTTTCTTGTATTTTTATATAGCTTATTAAGAGTATTAGCAGATTGGAGCTTTCTTGTGGAATGTTTATTGTTTTTGAATTGAATAATCATGTTTCACAAATTATGTAATTTGGGAAAATATGCATCCTGTTTTCTTATTTGATTCATGGAAAATGTTCTAAGTCTTACTTGCTCTTTGTAAGCACTGATACACTGTTATGAGTTAGTGTGAAGCCATTGCACGTCCTTTTCTTTCTTCTGAATACAGTGGAACAATGGAGGCTGTGTTCAAATTATGAAATGACAAGTTAGAATGTTGGCTGTATCTTGATTGTGCTGATGTATGTTCCTTCTGTTCTCAGATTCTTCAGTGCTTTCATAATGAACCAGTGTGATATTTTGCCCCAGGTCTTTCAAGGATATGTTGACAGGGTTGTGTGATTTCTCTCACTGATTTTACATATTTTGTGCTTTGAATAGTTTGGTTTGTGGATCTTAAAACAGTTTTACATCATTAGTATGAAATCAGCTTGTTCCATTTCTATATCCATTAGAGAGAATCTTCTTGGCAATGTAAATCCTTGCAACTGCTCTGTGATTTTTTTTTCCCTTCATAATTTTTTTGTTCATCTGTTTTTTCTTTCAAGTACAGGTAAAGTCAGCTTTGTGTGGTGACTGTCTAACATCCCTTTTCTTTCACTATTCTGCATATTCTGTAATATCCTCTGTGCAAGATTATTATAGATTATTATTATTATTATTATTATTATTATTATTTTCTAAAAGAATTGGAGATTTCATTACTGGGTCTGTTCAGTCCTCAGACATTGTTAGTGGAGATACTATGTCAGCACTTGCTCGTTGCCTGGCCTAGTTTTATGACATAAAAGAGTGATACTCATTTATTTCTTGAAAAATCATCTTTTTCCTCTTCAGTTGTTATTAATTTCATATGACTCCACAGCATGTCATCCATCTGCTATTTCCCATTATCACACTAAACTACCTGGGCAGTGGCAGTGGTTGTTAAATGTATGGAGAAGTATTTAGTATGAGAGGAACTAAGAATCAATATAATACATAAAGAGTTACATATATGCTACTATCATGAAAACTTTGTGTAGTAATACTATTTCAACATTCAGAATGAGTTCTTATTGTTGAGACATATATATGCACATATATGTATTTATGTACATATATATATACATAAAAATATATTCACATATATTTGTATGCCTGTGTATGAATGTATATGTATAGGTGTATGTATAAGAGGAGACCCATGTCACACATTTTTACTTTCATGTGGAATTACAAGAGTTATCATAAATGAAATCCAAAATAGCCAGGTACTGAGGGGTATCACTTAAGGCATATTTATTAATAATTGAGAACCTCAGAACTGCCTAGAAGAATACCAAAACACAGATATATGCATATTCAGGAAGATGTTTCCAACAATGGTAGAATTTTGATGGATCTGACATAATGTGTGAATCATCCCAAGAGTATACCCTGAAATGATTCACTTATCTTTATGCATATCCTCTTATGAGTAGCAGCTATCTCTGCCACACCTGCTTCTTGATGATTCTGCTTTGGCATTGCCTAGAACAGTTCTCAACGTGAAGGTCTTGATGCCTTAGGGTGGGAGTAAGGCAATAGACTCTTTTGCAAGAGTCACCTAAGACTACCATAAATCATGTATTTCTGATTGTCTTAGGAACTGATACACCACATGTACATACATTAATTAATGAGTTCCTTGTACTGTATTAAAAGGTTTCAGCATTAGAAAGGCCAGGAACCACTGGCTTAGAACATTTAGCACATGGACATTCCATTTAAAAACAGGTGTGTCCTGAATTGTAATATTCTACTTAAAAATGTGTTCATGTAGATTTCACTGGTCAATATTTCCACACAAAGGTGTGCATGCAATTTAGAAAAGAATTCCACATTAAAAGGAAGAGTAATTGGAAAAATACATCTTACCTCAGGAACAATAAAATAAAGCCTTCTTGGATGAGGATGGAAGTGGCTGTAACTCAACCTGATGATAGTTTACCAGTTTGAAAAAACATGATATTTGGCAGATTGAACCTGTGTCTTTACATCAAGACAACATGACACACATGGAAAATAGATGTACTGTATCTGCAAGGTAGAATGAAATGAAATGTGACCAGAGGGTCAGATGTTGTATTCTAGTGTGATGACTGATGAACCTCCATTTAATACTCAGCATCCATCTTAGTCCCCCACTAGTCATTTGCCCCTTGAAAGGTTTCCAGTACTAACTCTGAGTAGTAGTGTTTTACAACAAGTATGTATGTACTCTGTGTGTGCCTGCTGCCTGCTGAGGTTAGAAAAAGGCCTCAGATTGTAGACATTTTCCTTGTCATATGAAATATATCATTCCATGCTCTCCTTTCTGTAGGAATGTTGACAAGTTTTCTGGTATCTTTTCCATTTTTGTGTCTTTTTATATGGTTTAGCATTGTTTATAACAGAGCTGCATTTATTTTACCTTTTAATTTTTCAGATAAGAGTAACAAGAAGAATGAATGCTTCTCTCCTAAATATACCTCAGGTCAGTGTCCTGTCTACATTTCTTAGAAATTGCTCTTATTATTTAAACCATTTGAGACTTTAGTTTTCCGGTAATGTTATCAAAAGTGTGTGGTTTCTTTAATTTATCTTTGTTCTTCTCCAATGATCAAAATTAAGCCTTTAGATCTTTCACTTCAAATGGGACAAGCAATCCTTGTGCTGTTGTATTTTCACTGGATTTTATACTATGAGGGCATAAATTTCCAAGGAATGAAGAACTGCAGTTCTGATAGAGAATGTATTGTAGATGATGCTCAAATAACATTTTGATGGCTAATTTCTACATTGGTGTGCTTTTATAATAGTGGGGAAGGAAGGTCTCAGGTGCTACATAAACTGCATGGCAGGACTGGTTTCTAGCAAAATCTTTCTGAATGTAGGTCACTGACGTCACTGAGCAATATATGGATGAGTAGAGTTTATGGGAAAGTAGAATTAGAATACAATCTCTGTTTTGAATCCTAATAGTAAATATTTCAGCTTCATAGAGGCACAGATGATGTAAGGAATATGTGGCTTTCTCTGACTATAACATCGATGTGTTTGTGAGGAGATGCAGGTTGCAATATTCTAGCATCTCTCTTTGGCATTTGTGTTACACAGTGATCATGGCTGTGTTGACAAATGAAATCTGTTTTTCTCTAAGAAGCTTGCCAGTGCTCAGTGTGGTCAGTTTTCGATATACAGATAATTATTTTCTTTTTCTCCTTTGTTTCATTTTTTAGAAGTAGTGTAAGCACTACTGTGTGTACCTTTTTATTGCAGCACATGGAGTATATTAGGATTTTTCTGAGAAGAATTGCCTTGTTACTTCCTATAAGCCATGTAATTTCAATCATGAATGAATGTTTCCCTTTTTTTAATTAACCAGATTTATGTATCAATAATATCACAATTTACAAGATTCAATACAGTAATTTGAGAGCCAATTGATAATGATAAAAGCTTTATCCCAATATTTCTAACCTTGTGAAATCATAGCTATTTGTGGCTGGTAAATGCCATCTTCCTTCTCCCTCTGAGATGCTCTCTGTCTCTGGAACTCTTAGCTCTGCTTCCCTTTTCCCTGTCCAATCACAGACCTCCTCTGCACTAATGTAATTGGACAGGGAAAATCCTGCAACATCTGTCTTTCTGTTTGCTTTTTTTAAAAATTTTATTTTATGTAATTTTATTAAGATCCTTTATATTTTTTATATATTTCATTTGATTTATTTATTTTTTTAAGTTTTATTGCATTATGATGAGAAAAGTCACGTGATTTCAATTTATCTGAAGTTGTTAACATTTTAAGTAAATAGAATTAAGTCACATTCTTGTTTCCCTTTTGTACCCCAGCTCCTCCCAGAGACCCCCCCTTCAATACCTACAATATCTTTTTTTTGTCATATGAATGTTTCTCTTAACGTATTCTCTTTTTTTCTTTAATGGGAAGAATGCTCCATCCACCATATGGATATGTTTTTGCTCTCTTCCAAGCTATGCATTACCTAGAGGAAAACTCTGAGGAGTTGTGCTGCTGCTTCTTTACAGTAATATTTTATTGAAGTGTTTAAGTATATAAGTGTTCATCTGTATATTTTTATGTATAGTAAATGACATATTATGCCCATAAATCCCTGAATTCAGCATCAATCTCTTGAGACTGAAGACAGACATGGTAGTTAGCAGCAATGCATATAGAAAGAAAGGAAAAGAAAGTTAAAATTGGATGATTCAGATTTTCACTTAAGTCAATCCCATTAATATACTAGCAATAATATATTTAAAAGAGTTAGTATAATTCTCTCAATTTCAAAACACAATTTGATCAAAGAAATTATTCTACTTCATATGAGTGTATTGTCACATATATAATTTATTTATATATACATGTCTAATTATCCTGTAGTAAAATACCATGTGGAATTTATGAAATTGTTATTATCTGTATTGCATATGTCAACTTTGAGAAAATTTTAAATAATTTTAATGCTGTCTAGTACTATTTTTCTTTTATATATTTTATTGTTGTGAATATAGTCTCATAAAATACCTTTACCAAGTACTTGATTCTGTGTGTCCTTTGGAATGTTGAATTTGTTCACTGATATTACACACTTCTGCTTAAAGAAAAAACTGCAGTTCTTTATTTATATAACAATTCTGCATTCACTTTTTATCTCTTTGTTCTAGAAAGGGTACAGCTTTGTACCTAGGCCACAAGATGTCGACTAAGCATTTCAGTATAGAGTCAGGTGAGACCCAGCTATAGACAGGAATGATACAGTGTCCGTAGTTGAGCAAAGCTGACAGCTGTAGAATTTAGAAGCACAGTTTTACTCATTGTAACTTGACCATCTGTGATATGACACTGGGGTTCTGTTTGATAAAAACCCATACTTCATAATGGTACATTCCTCCTTGTAGACCTCACATGTGTATGTTATATTCTCTAAATTTTGCTGTGTATGATTCTATTATGTAATCCTGTTCCAGAGAAAAAGGAGAGTAAAATAAAGACTATGACTATCTTTTGTAATATCTTTTATTAAAATTAAATTTCAGTTTTCTTTTATGTATCTTGGTACATTTGCCTGAATCTATGTATATGTGCTACATTTTCCTCCAGCCTGTTGAGTCCAGAAGAGAACATTAGATTTTGAAGGATTAGAAATAAAACTTTGCTGTGTAGTTCATGTGGGTGCTGGGAAACAATTTGGAATTATAGAATCCAACCTGCACACAAATTTCCAAATGAAGTGATAGTGGCATCTTCATCTGTTACTAAGGTCTTAGAAAACACCAGAAAATTCATGAAGGAGAGAGACTTTAGGAATGTACTCAATATAGTATGTCATCCTATGCATTGTCTCATAAGAGCAGCAATGCTTAACTTCTGACACATTTCTATAGTACTTCTAGAAGATGTTGTTTGTCCTCAAATATTTCCCATGACTCATATTTATCACAATGTGCCTCTTATTCTTTAAGACTTTTTTATCTAGGAAAACACTTTTGTCCAGCAGCACATGATAAACAGGTAGTTTTCTATTACAGGGTCAGTTAACATTCAAGGATGTGGCTGTGGACTTCTCACAGGAGGAATGGGAATGTCTTGACTGTGCTCAGAGGGCATTGTACATGGATGTGATGTTGGAGAATTACAACAATCTGGTTTTTGTGGGTAAGCATAGTCTTTTTGTAGAACTCCTGACTCATTCTTTGAATTTACCTATGGTGTGCTTATGTAAATGATCTGACGTGTCTGGAGACTCCCAGAATAAAGGAAGTTCTGGTTACCAACGTAAGTTCTTCATTGTGTTTCCTTTACATTTCTCTCCATTCTTTGGAACAGTATTGCTTTCTCTGTACTCTCTCAAAACATTGTATCTACTTTTTATCAAAACGTAAAAGTTCAAAAACCATTGACTACTCAGAGCAAGAAAATATATTGCTACACCTGTAGAAATTATAATATTCTAATTTTACTGTTGCATTAACATCGTCAATTGTTTATGAATTTTAAAAATCGAGTTCTATATAGAGAAAGAGCTGTTCCTTGTGAGAATTTTGTTACTTATTCATTTAGTTTTTGACCTGTGGTTTCTATGTTTAGTCCTGACCCAGCATGGCCTTTATTTATATCTTGAGTTCCATGCCAATGGGGATTACATAATGAATTCCTAGCTGACCAAAACTATACTTTGTTGCTCTGTCACAAAGCAGAAACAAGAAAATAGAGGAACTTTTTTTACATGATCATTCAGGGAGATCCATTCTCAAAGTCCTTTACTTCTACATCACTTATTTTTACTTTCTGCCCAGCACAGTGTTGAATAAGAAATAGCAGGTTATCGTTTCCTGTCATTTGATATACATGAATTTTGAGATTGTTCTAAACATCCATGTAATGATTGTGACCACTTTTGAGAGTTCCATCCTTAAGAATCACTAATTTACATTAGAAAATTTCAGGGAACATGGAATATTATCTTATTCATCCACTCATCCCTGTCATCTTTAATTGCACTTCTTTTTTTTCAGGGAATCATTGCATGTGTCCTAAATATGAAAACATGTTGGATCAAGACCTACAGCATATTGTCCACAAGCATGTAAATATCCAAGTGAAATCTTATAAATGTCATGAGCTTGGCAAAATCATTCATGAATCCACCCAAAGTACACCTTATAAAACTAACCTCAGGGACACATCTGTTGAGTCATCAACTCAAAGCAGACATGAAACTGGAAACAATAGAGAACCTTGCAAATATCAAAACCCTGTAAACTGTTTAAATTTGTGCTCTACCAATAGTCTAAATCAAGAAAGCAACATAGGAAAGAAAGAGTACAATGGTGTGGAGCTTGATAAGGTTTTTGACTCTAAAGGAACACTCATGTTGAAACGAACCAAAAGTGGAAAGAAACCTTACAAATGTCGTGAATGTGCCAAATGTTTTGCCAAGAAATGCTGGTTTAGAAAACATCAGACAATTCATACAGGAGAGAAACCTTATAAATGTAGTGAATGTGACAAATACTTTACCCAAAAAGGCAGTCTTAGTATTCATCAGAGGTATCATACAGGAAATAAACCTTACAAATGTACTGAATGTGAAAAATGCTTCATTCAAGTTGGTGATCTTAGAAGACATCAGAGAATACATACAGGGGAGAAACCTTACAAATGTAGTGAATGTGACAAATGCTTTAGCTACAAAAGCAGCCTTAGAAGTCATCAGAGAATTCATACAGGAGAGAAGCCTTACAAATGTAGCGAATGTGACAAATGCTTTACCCACAAAGGCAGTCTTAATATTCATCAGAGAATTCATACAGGAGAGAAACCTTACAAATGTAGTGAATGTGACAAATGCTTTACCCAAAAAGGCAGTCTTAGTATTCATCAGAGAATTCATGCAGGAGAGAAACCTTACAAATGTAGTGAATGTGACAAAGGCTTCACTCTAAAATGCAGTCTTATCATTCATCAGATAATTCATACAGGAGAGAAGGCTTACAAATGTAGTGAATGTGACAAATGCTTTACCCTCAAAAGTGATCTTAGTATTCATCAGAGAATTCATACAGGAGAAAAACTATACAGGTGTAGTGAATGTGACAAATGCTTTACAAAGAAATATCGTCTTAGAAGTCATCAGACAATTCATACAGGAGAGAAGCCTTACAAATGTAGTGAATGTGAAAAATCTTTTACCCTGAAAGGCCATCTTAGAATTCATCAGCGAATTCATACAGGCGAGAAGCCTTACAAATGTAGTGAATGTGACAAATGCTTTACTCAAAAATGCAGTCTTATTATTCATCAGAAGATTCATGCTGGAGAAAAACCCTACAAATGTAGTGAATGTGACAAATACTACACTCGCAAAAGCCATCTTAATGTTCATCAGCGCATTCACATAGGAGAGAAACCTTACAAATGTAGTGAATGTGACAAATGCTTTACCAACAAATATTGTCTTAGAACTCATCAGAGAATACATTCAGTTAATAAACCTTACAAGTGTAATGAATGTGACAAATCTTTTGCCCTGAAAACCAGGCTCAGGTGTCATCAGATAATTCATACAGGAGAAAAACCATACAAATGTAATAAATGTGGCAAATACTTTACCCAAAAAGGCAGTCTTATTATTCATCAGAGAATTCATACAGGAGAGAAACCTTACAAATGTAGTGAATGTGACAAATACTTTACCCGCAAAAGCAGTCTTAATGTCCACCAGAGAGTTCATACAGGAGAGAAACCTTACAAATGTAGTGAATGTGACAAATGCTTTTCCCACAAAGGTGATCTTAGAAAACATCAGAGAATTCATACAGGAGAAAGAACCTTACAAATATCAATGTGACATGTACTTTACCTAAAAATTCAGTCATCTTATTTATTCGAGAATTCATACAGGAGAGAAACCTTACAAATAAAGTGAATGTGACAAATGCTTTACCCACAAAAGTGGTCTTAGAATTCATCAGAGAATTCATGCAGAAGAAAAACTTTAAAAATATAGTGATTGTGACAAATTCTTAAGCCAGAGTCTATCATAGCACTCATCAGAGAATGCATACAGTAGAGCAACTTCACAAATGAAGTGAAAGAGAAAAATCCATTCCCAAGGAAGATCATCTCAGAATTCATCTGAGATTACAGGACCTTATAAATGTAGTAAATTAACAAATCTTTTATTTTGGTCACTTAGAATTCATCAAAGAATGCATACAGGATAAAAACCTTATGAATGCAATATATGAGGAAAGGTCTTTACCCAAATCTCAGATCTAAGAAAATACCTGGAAATTAATAGTCAGAAAAAAAGTGTTCACTGGAAAAAAATGTGGCGTGTGCTTTATCCAAGTGGTATTGTTTGCAACACTTGAGGCTCCACACTAGAGAATTGTTATATATGCAAGGAAGGTGGGAAAGCATTTAAATAATCCTCAAATCTTAGAAACTACCCAGAGTTTATACTGAGAGAAACTGAAAATGTGACAATGAAGGAAATCTTTCATTAAAAGTTTTTACTTGTTCACGTTCAAATATGTCATAATGAAGACATGATGGAGAAGCTAGACGAATATAGAGCTGTATAAAGTTTTCTGGAGACTGAAATGATCTATTTCAAAGGGAAGCTGTGAAATGCATGCCACAAAATAGCTAATGAAACTGACAGCATTCTGTATGTTTAACTCAAATGAAGATACTCAAATTATATTATTATATTATATACTCAAATTATATTGTCAAATTGAAAGAGGATTTGACAAACTGAGCCACAAAGATAGGATGCTCTTTATCTTGTAGATATGCCTACAGATATGCTGTTTGTTCCCAATGTCCAGTATTCATTATCTGAATCGTATGCTGGTTTTAAGTTTCAGGATAGCAATTGTCTTTGAGTCCCTTGGACTCTTATTTACTAACTGCTTCCCCTAAGTCCTGTATGTAACTCCAATAAATTTCATTGTTTCAACAAGTTGAACTTGGTTGTTTGCATTTTCCACTTGGGAGGGGTAGATGAATCCATATGTTACATCTCCCCAGAAAATGTCTCTGGCAGAAATGTGCTGAACCCATTAATATTTTCTGCAAACTTGTAATGTAAGATGAATATTAGAGCAATGATTTTAAACCTTGGGTAGCAACACCTTTGAGGGTGGAATAAGCCTCTCACAGGGGTTTGCTAAAAACCATAAGAAAACACGTACTTTCATTGTTCACAGGTGTGAGACATCATTCTTTTGTCTTCACGTGAGTCTGCTTGCTTAGGAATAGTTTAAATTATATAAAAGTGATGTAGCATTATGAAAGTTGGAACCAGAGTCCTAAAGAGGGTGCATTTGTGTTAACTAAAATAGGGAAGATTATGCTATAGTAGTATTAGTTTTAGTTAAAATGGTTCCACACAGACAGAATATAGATGCATTGGAAGCCTGAGCAATAATATTGCTCTCTTCCTTGAATTTAACCCTCAGAACAAAGGTATCCATGGGCAAATACTACAGACCATTATTGAGTCCTCCTGTCCTATTGTACATTAACACTCAGTTTTATATACATTAAGTAATGAATTAGATTTGAATTTATTTCTAAATAATTTCCAGAATGCTAATATCATACACATCCCAGAACATTCATCCTGAAACAAAACTGAATTACTGGCATTACTCAGGTAGTATCTTCATCTTAATTTGAGGTGTGAGTCCATTCCTACAAATTCCATGACACCATGAAGCCTTAAAGAACTAACCTATGTACAATAGATGAGATTCATGTTTAAGTACTGTCTTAGTCAGGGTTTCTATTCCTGCACAAACATCATGACCATAAAGCAAGTTGGGGAGGAAAGGGTTTATTTAGCTTACTCCCACATTGCTGTTGATCACCAAGGAAGTCAGGACTGGAATTCAAGCAAATCAGGAAGCAGGAGCTGATGCAGAGGCCATGGAGGGATGTTCCTTACTGGTTTGCTTCCCCTGGCTTGCTCAGCCTGCTCTCTTATAGAACCCAAGACTTCCAGCCCAGAGATGGCACCACCCAAAAGGGGCCCTACCCCCTTGATCTCTAATTGAGAAAATTCCCCACAGCTGGACATCATGGAGGCACTTCCCCAACTAAAGCTCCCTTCTCTGTGATTGCTCCAGCCTGTGTCAAGTTGACACACAAAACCAGCCAGTACAATTGACCCCTTGTCAACTTGACACACAAATACATCACTATTAAGCCTCAACCCTTATGTTCTTATTCATCCCCAAGATCTAAAGTCCCACAGTCTTTACATATTAAAAGTTCAATCAATTTAAAATGTCCAATATCTTTTAAAATTCAAAGTCTCTTAACTGTGGGCTCCACTAAAATACATTCTTCCTTCAAGAGGGAAAAATATCAGGGCACGGTCACAATATAAAGCAAAACCAATGTCTGGGATCCAACTCATGATCTTCTGAGCTCCACCAAGGGCTTGAGTCACCTCTCCAGCTCTGCCCTTTGTAGCACACACCTTGTCTTCTAGGCTCCAGATGCCTGTACTCCACTGCTGCTGCTGCTGTTCTTGGTGGTCATTTCATGGTACTGGCATTTCCAAAACACTGCCGTCTTTTGCTGTAATTAAGCTTCACCAATAGCCTCTCATAGGCTCTCTTCATGGTGCCAAGCCTCAACTCCTTTGCATGACCCGTTCAGTCTTGGGCCATCAATTGCAACTGAGTCTGCACATTCATCAATGGCCTCCCATGGCCTTTCACTGTGCTGAGCCTCAGCTGCTCTTCATGACTCCTTCATGCCTTCAAAACTAGTACCACCTGGATGACTCTTAGACATTACCAAGTCCTGTTGCAGCACAAGGTACAACCTTGGCTATCTCTGGAGCACGGCCTCTTTGTGCTCTCAGAAAACACTTCCCAGAAGATGTCACCTTAGTGATGCTGGTTTCTTCTTAATAACTGCTAATTTCTTAGCTCCAGCTAACCAGCATCAATAGTCCCAGCAATGCAGTTTTCACTTTAGTAGTTCTGGTATCCTGTTAATCACAGCTGATACTTCAGCTCCAGCTCACCAAAACCACAGAATCTTCACAATCAAAACAACATGGTCCTGATAAGAGTCTTTAATCTTCCTTCTGAAATTTCACAAGCCAGGCCTCCATCTCTGCACTGTTCTCAACATGATCTTCCAAGCTTCCACAGAACATCCCACAGAGTTCTTAACAGCCAGTGGCTCTTCTAGCTCAAAGTTCCAAAGTCCTTCCACAGTCCTCCCCAAAACATGGTCAGGTTGTCACAGGAATACCCCACTATGCTGGTACCAATTTGTGTTAGTCAGGCTTTCTATTCCTGCACAAACATCATGACCAGGAAGCAAGTTGGGGAGGAAAGGGTTTATTTAGCTTTACTTCCACATTGCTGTTGATCACCAGAGGAAGTCAGGACTAGAACGCAAGCAGATCAGGAAGCAGGAGCTGAAACAGAGGCCATGGAGGGATGTTCCTTACTGGCTTGCTTCCCCTGGCTTGCTCAGTCTGCTCTTTTATAGAACCCAAGACTTCCAGCCCAGGGATTGCACCACCCACAGGAGGTCCTACCCCCTTGATGACTAATTGAGAAAATGCCCCACAGCTGGACCTCATGGAGGCACTTCCCCAACTAAAGCTCCCTTCTCTGTGATAATTCCACCTATGTCAAGTTGACACACAAAACCAGCCAGTACAAGTACCATTTAGGAACCTCCAAAGTGTCCTGGAAAATCATTTTCAAGAAAGAGAGAGAGAGAGAGAGAGAGAGAGAGAGAGAGAGTCTTTACTCCAAGCCTAACATTGTCTTAGAATATTGATAATAAGTTCAGAAAAAAATTCCGGCCTTAGGCAAAGTGATATGTTACAGTGAACAAATCCTTATCATTAATTTTTCACCAATTTTTTTTAAAAGGCACTCATTCCCACCCCACCCACACACACCAGCAATTGTTCTGGAATGTCCCTAGAGATAGAGCCAACAGATAAAGACAAGAGGTCACCTGCCTCTCTTTAGAATTCACAAGTGTGCTTCAAATCACGAATGTGAGTTCACTGGAGTGCCTTCATCTTTGTAGCTGGTAGACCCTAGCATGCTCGATTTCTGCAGAATAAAACACTCTGTGTTTAGATACTATTGAGTCCTTCAGTGAATCATGGACCTATACAAA
>JADRCD010188983.1:0-16303 GCA_019843815.1 Montemys delectorum | reverse complement strand
TTTTTTTTTTTTATAATAGAATGCTTTAGACAAAATAAAGTAAACTAACCAGAAAGAAAGAGTGGCTTTAGTATGGTACATCTATACATTCATACTTCATGTATTTACTATTTCAGCTAAGGCTGAAACAACTACTGGAACTTTACCTGAGCCCTTTTTCAGTATAGCATATGAATAAGTACTGTTAGAGTTTAGGTATTGTGAGACTCCTGGAGGGACTCCCACACTCAAATCCTAGGAGCGACGACCCCAAACACCACCAAGACGCGGACTTGATACAATCAGCAAGAGGCTTTTATTTTAGCAAGCTGGGGCGAGACTCATATTCCTCACAGGGGTAGAGGAGTCTGGCCCCAGCAAAGATTCAGACAGCTTTTTATATTTGCTCAGTTGCTAGGGCGAAGAAGGGAAACTGAGATAGAGTGAGTATGGGGTTAAATCTGATTGGTACTGGCTCACTCTAGGGTTCAGGGGCAGGTTAGCCACCTGGCAGTTGTTTGTTACTTCTTCCTCTACCAGGTCGTCCTGGTCCCCTTGTTTCTGGGTTCTGGGAACTGATCTCCCACTGAGTTCAACCAACGGCTAAGTACAGTTTGAAAACTTAAACTCACAGTATGAATGGTTCACTTCTCAGGAGTTTGAACTGGGCAACCTTCATAGAAGACGAGTCACTTGAACTTTAGCTTGTCAACACATATCAGTAGGCAGTATGAGTGTAATTTTAAAAAATCAGTTCCTTAGTGAAGAAATTGGCCTGTTGTTTTGGATAAGCTTTTAACCTTATGGGGCGTGGGGGTCTATAACACAAAGCAAGTAAATTAGATGACCGCTGAGAGTTCTCCCCATTCTGTTCCTAAATCTAAAGTGCCATACAAAGAAGTCTGAATAATACTATTACAGTGGAAGGACGTGATAGCATGATTGTTTAGGGCAAGTTGTGTTGATGTTACCGCTCAGAACAAATAACAGATTTGAGCAGAGCTTCCCTGTAGCATGGGTGAGGTAGTGATTCTCCATCTATGGAACCAGCACAGCCTCTTGTCCTGTTGCCTCCGGTTGAAATAACCTCCCCTCACTCGTGTACTTGACATGGTACAAATGTCAAAATTTCCTATGGATGCCACGATGTGAAGAGATTGGCGCCTACTGTTGTGAAAGAAAAAAAAAGATTGAGACTGGTTGAGGTTGGCATACTGTGCTGGTTAGTTTTATTGTCAACTTGATTCAAGCTATAGTCACCCAATGAGGAAGAGGGAACCTTGATTGAGGAAATGCCTCCTCCAAAAGATTGGGCTACAGACAAGCCGTTAGACCATCCTCTTAATTAGTGATTGATAGGGAATGGCCCAGCCCATTGGGGATAGTGCCATCTCTGGGCTGGTAGTCCTGGGTTCTATAAGAAAACAAGCTGAGCAAAACATGACAAGCAAGCCTATAAGCAGCACTCCTCCATGGCTTCTGCATCAGCTCCTGGCTCACGGTTCCTGCCCTGTATGACTCTGTCCTAACTTCCCTTAGTGATGAACAATCCTATGGAAGGATAAGACAGATAAAGCCTATCCTCCTCAAGTGGATCTTGTCAAAGTATTTCATCACACCTCTCGAGGGGAACTCTGTAGGTGTCCAGGCAGAGAAGCAAACCTAGGAAGAGATAAGATTGAAAATTCTGTTCCGATGGACTTCATCAACCTCGATCAGACTTCAGGAAGCCTAGTGCATGGTGGTTCATTGTCAGCATATTTAAAACATAGTACAACTTGGGAAAAAGTTCTCAGGCAACAATAATTCTCATTCTAGGCTTCCAGGCAACAATCACTCCAATTCCAGGTGCACACTAAAGCTTAAGGTGTGACTACTTAGAAACTCCTTTACAAAGTGCATGTGACCATGAGGATGAATTTAATGTGATCTGTTGCGGGAATATTTAAAAAATGAATCCACCCTGCAAACTTCCCCGCTGGGCCACTTTCTTGGGCTGGTGCCGTCCCAGGCATCAACATGTCCCTGTGGGCTCTTGTTATTCTCATAACATGCCGCTCACATGCAACTCTTTACACACCCCCACAATCATTCATCTAAATAGCGCCTAAGACCTAGTAAGTAAAGCATGACTCTTAAGGCCTTATATCCAATCAGATTTATAATAATAATAAAATCACAATTACAAGGTGCCAGTACAATAATTTCAGAACCAAATAATAAATACAACAACATTTTAACTCAATTCATCTATTTTGTAAAAACCTTTGCTTGGTTGTATAACCCTGTGGGGTCTGACTCGTCCTCATCGTCTGCCTCCATGATGATGACCTCTCTCCTCCTGCTCCTGACCTTTTTCCTCCTCCAACTCTAGCTCCACCTCTCTATTCCTGTCCAATCACAGACCTGTCACTGCCCTAATGTGGTTGGACAGAGAAAATTCTGCAGCAGCGGTCTCTGATCAAGGTAGCATAAAGGTCAGCAGTACATCATATAGTCCACGTGGCATCATCTCTAAGGATAGGTTCTATTAACTCTAGACGCTAAAGACAGTGGTCTAGGAAGGGGGAGTCTACGATAATCATTCTGGGAAACGGGTGAGGTCTGCCTCTATTGCAAAAGGTGGGTGAAGTCTGCCTCCGCAGTTAGCAAAATGGTCCACCACGTTATTAACAATATCCACTCTCAGCTTTCTGGATGGAATTCGGGTATTTTATCTCCCCCATTGATTGAGGAAATACCCAGGCATGATTAACATTTCTGTTTTCCCTGGATGCCTGTGGTCACAAGGACCTTCGTGCTCCCAGTAAGCAATATTTAACACCAGTTAGGACACTCATCAGAAATACAATGACAGGGGCTTATTTAGAACATGGCATCCTATACTGTGAACACTATTAATAAAATCAGGAAAGCCCTGGACCTTGATAGTATATTGCATAAATGTTTGCAATACATACACAGTAAAAGTAAGAAACCAATAACATGTCCCATATACACCTATAAGCATTGTGTCTTTTAACCAATCTGAGCATAACACATTGTTGGATTTGATGTTTCAGCTTTCATGCTCTACCTTTATGCCTATGATGGTTTGGATATGCTTGGCCTACAGAGTGGCACTATTAGAAGGTGTGGCCTTGTTGGAAGAAGAATGTCACTACGGATGTGGGCTATAAGGTCCTCATCCTAGATGCCTGGAACCCAGTATTCTGCTAGCAGCCTTCAGATGAAGATGTAGAACAATCAGTAACGCCTGCACCATGCCTGCCTGGTGCTTCCACGTTCCTGTCTCGATGATAATGGACTGAACCTCTGAACTTGTAAGCCAGCCCCAATTAAGGGTTGTCCTTGTAAGAGTTGTCTTGGTCATGGTGTCTGTTCACAGCAGTAATACCCTAACTAAGACAGAAATTGGTACCAGGGACTGGAGTATTGCTGTGATAGGCCTGCCTGTCCATGTTTTTGTTTGGAAGAATGTGGATTTGGGGACTTTGGATTTGGAAAGCAGTTGAATGCTTTAAATGGGGCCTAATGGGACATCCTAGTAGGAAAATGGAAGACTTTGTGGCTGGGAGTAATTTGAATTGTGCAAACCTGGCCCAAGAGGTTTCAGAGGAGAAGAATTTCAGTATGTTTTTGGGTTATTTTGGTAAGAATGTGGCTGTTTTGCCCTTGTCTGAAAAGTCTACCTAAGGCTATGGTGAAGAGATTTATATTAATTGCATGGACAAAGGAAATCTCAAAAACGCCCAGCAGAGACTTTGTTCTCTGATTAAGTCTCAGGAAGAGCATTTTTGAACAAGCAAAGCAAGGCTAGAAAGGAAGAATATAAACTAAATGGTTTGAATATTAAAGGGGCACGAGGAAGTGAAATGGAGCTGAATCCTGTGTTCTAGGAGATAGCAGAGTAAGGCAGTGAGACTTTGGGGCAAGATCCTACCCAGCTAAATTTAGATCCAGGCATGCTGCTACACACCTTTAATCCCAGGAGACAGGCATGCAGATCTCGGAGTTCAAAATCTATCTATAGAGCAAGATCCAGGACAGCCAAGCTTTGACAGTGAAGGAGTTGGAAAACAAAAAGCTAGTGATAATGTAGTAGAACAAGGGGGCTAGTCCCAGCAAGCAGCAGAACAAGACAGCTTCAGCCATGGCTCTGGCTTTAGAGTAAAAAATAGAAGGGACTACTGGGACAATTGATGCTGATTAGCTAGAGCTAAGAAATTAATGGGGATTGAGACAAGCATCACCGAGGTGAAATCTTCTGGGAAGTGTTTTTCTGAGAGCACAAAAAAGCTGTGTTCCAGAGGTAGCCAAGGTTATACCTCATGCTGCAGCTCTACTTGGTAATATGAAAGAGTTGCCTAGGTGGTACTGGTTTTACAGACATGAAGGAGTCATAAAGAATGGCTAAGGCTTGGCACTATGAGAGGCCATGGAAGGCCACTGGTGAAGGTTCAGCCTCGGTTGCAGTTGGTAACCTAGGACTGAAGGAGTCATACAAAGGAATTGGGGCTTGGCACCATGAAGAAAGTCTATGAGAGGTGAAGCCTAGCTACAGCAGAAGAACCCAGTATACTGGAAATGCCAGTACCATGGGTTGATCACCAAGAACAGCAGCAGCAGTGGAGTGGATCAACCTGAGCTTAGAGTGCTACAGAGGGCATGGCTGGAAAAGTGACAACAGTGCTTTGGAGAAGCCCAGAAGATCATGTGTGGATCCCAGACATTGAAACAAGAAGCTGTAACACTGAAGTTGCCTTGAAGACCCCAAGATGTTTGAGATGCCAGAGCTGTGGGTTATCTGCTAAGGAAAGCTGCTAATAGGGAGTGGACCAGCCCAGCATCAAGAAGTTTGTTATAGTCAACAAAGATAAAAAAGGAGTTGGAGGATCTGAAGACCACTTTGACATCAGACATGGAGATGCAGAGTGTGCCTAGCTGATTTCTTCTATTGATTTGGGGATTACAATTAAGGGACTGGATGAATCTGAGGAGAGACTTTGAACTTTGGACTTTTAACATTGTTGAGACTACTATAGACTACAGGGACTTTCAAAGTTAGACTAAATGTATTTTGCATTATGCTATGTTTAAGTATGGCTCCCATAGACTCATATGTTTGGACAAGCCTATGGGGGCCAGGGAGTAGAATGTGATGGTTTGTAGATGCTCAGCCCAGGGAATGGCACTATTAGAAGGTTTGGCCTTATTGGAGGAAGAGTGTCACTGTGGGTGTGGGATTTAAGATCCTCATACTGGCTGCCTGGAAGCCAGAATTCTGCTAGCAGCCTTCAGATGAAGATGTAGGACTCTCAGTTCCTCCTGTACCATGCCTGCCTGGGTACTGTCATGTTCCTGCCTCAATGATAATGGACTGAACCTCTGAACCTGTAAGCCACCCCCAATTAAATGTCCTTATAAGAGTTGTCTTGGAGCTGGGGAGTGGTGGCGCACGCCTTTAATTCCAGCACTCGAGAGGCAGAGGCAGGCAGATTTCTGAGTTTGAGGCCAGCTTTGTCTATAGAGTGAATTCCAGGACAGCCAGGGCTATACAGAGAAACCCTGTCTGGAAAAAAAAAAGTTGTCTTGGTTATGGTGTCTATTCACAGCAGTAAAACCCTAATTAAAACAATTCTCTAAAAGAGAGACACAACTATCCTCTAAGTTCTAGCCTTAATTCGGGGGGGTTGTGAATTGGATGCACTTGTAAGAGAGGCCAGAGAAAAATGATTCCTGGCTAACATCAAGTGCAGTTTTGTTTTTTATCAGTTTAATACAATGGCAGGACTTAAATAAGGCTAAATTATGCCACTCTCTGCTCAACACTGGCATGAAACAGAGGTAGAAGCATCTTAAATGTTATGCCACAGGGTTTGAATGGAAGTGGCCCAAGTAGGCTCATAAGGAGTGGTCCTATTAGGAGTGTTCATGTCGGAATATGTGTGGCCTTGTTGGAAGAAGTATGCCACTGGGTTTTGGCTTTGAGGTTTCAAATGCTCAGGCCAGGCCCACTGTTACTCTCCCTTCCTGCTGCCTGTTGATCCAGATGTAGAACTCTCAGCTACTGCTCCAGCACCATGCCTGTCTGCCACCATGCTTCCCACCACAATAGTGGCCTAAACCTCTGAACCTGTAGGCCTGCCCCAATTAAATGTTTTCCTTTATAAGAGTTGCTACGGTCGTGATGTCTCTTCAAAGCAATGAAATCCAAAGTAAAACCTGCCCATATGCCTGCTTGCCTCGCACTATTGCTGCCCCCTGCTCCACTTCTGAGAGCCACGGCTCCTGCTCAGTACCCACTTTTTGAGCACTGGTAAATATTTACTGCCTCAGTCCCTTCACACTTTGAGACAGTAATTCCATTACTAGCCCTGGAATTATGTACCATCACTCTTTTCTCTAGCTTTATCTTATGTTCAATACAAAGTATATAAATCTGTGGTGTGTGTGTGTGTGTGTGTGTGTGTGTGTGTGTCTGTGTGTGTGTGTGTTCTGTTGTAGGCAGTATATGTGTCTGTGGTGCATGCACATGAATGTGCAGGTCTGTACCATATATGTACATGTGGAGGCCAAAGGAGAACATCGGCTGTCATTCTTTTCACTTTCCACCCAACTGGTCAGAACAGAGTGTTTAAGTGAATGGGACGCACTTATCCACGTGTTCTCTTTACCATGTGGCATGCCTTACTTGAAATTCTTTCCATCAGCAAGTGCTGTCTATGTTCCTCTTCCTTGAACCAGGATGGAACATTATTGCTTAACCAACAGAACACAATGGAAATGGTGTGTGAGTTCTGAGGCTTAGAACTCTGAAATTCTAAGCATTTTAATCTTGCTCCCTGGGATGTTCACTTAGATCAAATGTGTCATGTTTTTTTGCAAAACTTACAGAAGCCTGCAGCGCGAACCCCATGGAAATAACATGGAGGTATTTTGTCCCACTGTTTGCCTTAGGTCTTTGTTGGCAGTCAGCATCCACGAGACTTTTAAAATAAGGATTACTCCTGATGATTCTAGGTACTAGGTATTGATTGACCCAAATCGGCAACTCCAGACACAGAGCAGAGTCAAGTAACCTTTGTCCTTCGTAATCCTGACTCATAAATTTAAGAGATGGATCATAGGAGCAGAAAACAAACAAACCAAAACAAAATAAAAAACAAAGAAAAAACTTTGCCCAAAGCCTGTTTACTGAACTGCTATTATTGTTCTGGCCGCCAGGCGGAGCTGTTTGGCCAAGCAGGACCACAGGAGATGTAAGCAGGGCTTTACATTAAATCTTGCTCTCTCTCTTTCTTTCTTTCTCTCTCTCTCTCTCTCTCTCTCTCTCTCTCTCTCTCTCTCTCTCTGCTGTGAATATCATTAGTAAATAGAATCTCCGGTCACATACAAAGGCTTGAAGACTTCAGACAAATTAGAAGCTTCTTTTGCGTAACTTGAAGGAAAAGAGTCATAAAAAAATGGGATAGATTTTATTTTTATGACAGAAAGACCTCAAGAATGGCAGAAGCACCTAGAAAAGAGTGGATGTGTTACTGGGGGAGTGTAAGGTGCGTTTTGTGGTTTCTTAGTTTGGTTGTTAAAAGAATTAATACACACACACACACACACACACACACACACACACACACACACTCAGGTGAAATCTCAAGGACCATTTCATTAGAGTTCGAGAGAAAAACAACAGAGCAGGCAATCTGTAAATCTTGGAAGGAGAAAGGTACCGCCTTCTGAATGGGCAAGCAGCTCTAGAAAAGAGGAACGGCCTTCGTACAAAACGGAAAGAAAACTCAGAGTGTCAAAGCAAGCATGTATAAGATTTTTGGATTGTACCCAAAAGAGATACAGAAAGACAGAAAAAGAAGAAGCTGTGTTTTTTGAGTTAAGACTCAGAAAAGTGGTGAGGACTATTGATTGCCCTGGCCCGTGGGGCATTCAGCAGGGACCTAGGACAGGGCAGAGAGACTGAGGCAGGACAAGAGACATGAAGAATAAGAGCAAGACAGGTATCTGACCCAGCTCTGAAAACTTTACTTCAGGGATAGCAGTATAAGCAAGCATAAACAAGAGGAAGCTTCAAGGAGGGGGGAAGAACTTCGGGAGCTTTCTGAAGGTCAGGCAGCAATCTTCAGTCTCTGGAACCAGCCACCGCAGTGTCCTCCACACCTACACATTCTCACTGTTAGACTACACAAGTTCTCTCAGGGCTGTATGTATAAGCTAGTAAATTTCCACAAGGTCATGGTGAAGGCCATGGCTCCCGGCAGTTTATGACAGAAGCTCTGCAGCAGCTACCCCGATGCAGGAACTCCTAGGATGTGTTAAGTACATTGTCCAACTAGGAGTAAAATTGTTCCTTCCATATGAAGTGGAAACCTCTAGTTCTTTGGAAAGTTAGTTAAGTCAAATGATGTTTTGCTGGGGCACACAGGTGAAAGGATGCACTGCTAAAGTAAACACATGAAAGGACACTTGATGAAGGAGTATAAATATGGTCCCACAGACAATGGGAGATGAGCACTGAGCCTTGGTTTCATTTGCTCTGCTTCCTTACTCTTCACGAATGACATACATGTAATGATTTGCCTTAGATAGCAGTGCTGTTGAGAACAACTTGTGATAACACTGCGGTTGAGGGAAACTCACCAAAGAACTGCTCTCAAGGTCCCTGCAACAGCTTGCTACTTCTGCAGCCTGGCCTGGGGCTGGCTGGCAAGCCTGGCGGTTTCTTCAGGATTGAACGACAGTTGTCTGGTGTCTGCTTGCTGAAAGGACTGGACTGTAGCTGCTGGTTCGTGCCTGGTGTCTGCCTGCCTAGAAGACTGGTCTGCAGCTGCTGATTCTTGCCTGGTGTCTGCCTGCCTAGAGGACTGGTCTGCAGCTGCTGACTCATGGCTGGTGTCTGCCTGCCTAGAGGACTGGTCTGCAGCTGCTGACTCATGGCTGGTGTCTGCCTGCCTAGAGGACTGGTCTGTAGCTGCTGAGTCATGCTTGATGTCTGCCTGCCTAGAGGACTGCTCTGCAACTGCTGAGTCATATCCGATGTTTGCTCTGATCAAAGAAGATCGCCCTCAAACAACTATTGCTGAACAGGTTCACATCCCCCATATCCTAATAACTTTTCTCTTCCAGTACCTCTGCTGGGTGGTGTGCTAGAGGAGAGGTTGAATCCTTATCAAAAGTAGGTTGCAAAAAAAAAAAAAAAATGTATGCCTTCATCCATGTGCTTAATATGTCTTCAGATGGATCAACTTTCTTGAGAAAGGATGTTCTGGCCAATTGATTGTCAGGGTCACTTGGATTAACTTTTTAAGGGAGTGACAATAGCTATAAAGAGCAAAACTTAGGGACGGATCTGGATATTATGTCTACCCCAAGGAGAAGAAATAAAATAGGACCCAGATTTCATTCTTTTAACTAGGAAAAAAATAAATACCTTTCTCTCAATGGGCCTCATCAAAACCCTGATACCTTCACTATTTGTTATAAATGGGAGGTGGGGTTCCAAGCTGATTATGAGGAAGTGGTTCATCCTTGTGGTAGTTTGAACCTCATAAGAATTGTAAGCTGGAGAGAAACTGACTAGGCATGGAACTGTAACCCAGGGCTGGATATACTTTTAGCAAACGGAGTCAGAGCAACAATAAAGCCTTGCTTTTTTTTTTTAATTATTTATCTATTTTTATTTGTATGAGTACACTGTAGCTGTCTTCGAACACACCAGAAGAGTGAGTGCACCAGATCCCATTACAGACGGTTGTGAGCCACCATGTGGTTGCTGGGAATTGAACTCAGGACCTCTGGAAGAGCAGTCAGTGCTTTTAACCTCTGAGCCATCTCTCCAGCCCCCAAGCCTTGGTTTTGACATACCAGATCTTCAAGCTGAGTTTCCCCAGGAGCACCCCTGATTGGGTCAGCTAACGCATAAAGACCATTGAAGCAGTTTCTTCTTTGCAGCTGATGTTCAGATAGTGATAGCTCATTGTCTCTAGTACATCCCATTAATTAACCACAGACCATCTGAAGTTAGAAAGGTGATTATTCCCAAGTCCTGGGAAATAGAGGAGCTGGGATTTGAGATTTGTTCTCCGTCCCACTGACCCCACACCCCTCCATTATTTTCTGTATTAGTCTCTTATTGGGGTAGAGGACGATAACATCATCGTCTTGGGGGAAGAAGGGCATGTGGTTAGCAGCATGAAGTCAAAGACTTACACAAGTTCCATTAGCTTTCATGATTGCTTCTCTCACCCCAGGAATGAAGAACAGACCTGAAAACTGCTGTTAGTCGCTCACTTGACAGCTGAGAAGCAATCTGGTTATGTCCAATACAGAATCAAATTTTAGTCTTGATTTTAACAAGCCATATGAAATATACCTCCCTATGGGATTTGTTAACTTTAATTGGAAGCGCTTTTGACTCTAATTTAAAAAAAAAATCTGTTCTTACTTCAAATAAGATATCAAAGGAAAGCAAAATCTCTGGAAAAGTTCTAGATGCCTCAAAGGAAAATGTTGACAAGATATACTTCTTTTCTAGTATCAGGGAAGTTTCTGAATTACTAGGTAAAATGGGATAATGTGGCCATTTTAATTTAGATTTCGTTACACTTACTCTACAAACTAACAATACATTTTATAATAACAATAATAATAATAATGCATTAATAGCCTTTTGAAATGATAAAGCTTGAGAGTAAAATGTACTTTGAGATATGAATTAATTTTGACAATAGAAGAGAATAAAATTAATTCCTTTCAATTCTGCTAAAAGAGGCGATAGGGCATCTTAGTTATTCATGATATGGAATGAGCATGAATGTTTGCATTTTAAGAACAGTCCCTTTGAGGGAAGACTTCCAAATGCTGTAATTATGACTGGTTTGATTCCACTGCCTTTGTGTATTTGAATTCACTGTAATTCCCCACTGACTGTACGGCTGCTTACCATTTCTGGTTCTTTGATAAAAGAATCAAAATTTAAAGCATGTTTATCATTTACACTTCTAAATGGTGCTAAGAATTTCAAGCCAACCTTTTCTCTACTTTTTGTCGCAAGAAGCTAGTAGGTCCCTCCCTAACCTCATGACTCCACTTGTCATCTTCCCATCAAAGGGACACATGAAGTAAAGGCAGCTCATAATGTTATTATGCTCTAGACCAGCAGTTCTTAAACTTCACAGCACTGCAACCCTTTAGTCTAGTTCCTCATGCTGTGCTGACCCCCAAACATAAAACCATTTCATTGTTACTTTGTAACTTATTTTGTTACACTTATGGATCACAATGTAAATATCTTGAATGCAAGATATGCTTGCCACCAACGGGGTCACCACCCTTAGGTTGAAACCATCGCTCTAAACTATGTCACCCAAAATACATGTTGAAGCTCTAACTCCTAATACTTTGGAGTGTGATTGCTTTTGAAAATTGAGCTTTTAAAACCAGACATTAGATTAAAATAAAATCTCAAGGGCAAACCATAACTCAGGACGACTAGTGCCTTTATAAGATGGTCACAGGGAAATGATGGCCACATGCAAGCCAAAAGAAAAACCTTGAGAGAAGCTAATGATGCGTTGATTCTTTTCCAAGACTGAGAGAACATTTCTTTGTTATTTAAGGCCTCTGTGACTATTAATCTGGGTTGCCAACATGATAAGTCCTAGAATCATTTGGGAGATGGGTCTTTGGACATGCTTGTGGGGGCTTATCTTGATTAAGCTAAATGAGTTTTTTTTTTTTTATTTGTTTTTTGAGACAGGGTCTCTTTACATAGCTTTGACATTTCTGAAACTCACTATGTAGTCTAAGTTGGCTTTGGACTCACAGAGATCTACTCATCTTTGCCTCCCAAGTGCTGAGATTAAAAGTGTGCACCACAACCACCCAGCTATGTGAGGGAGGTCTCAGGAGGTGCTGGGAGCTATGGCTGTTCCTATAGGTGGGTGGTCAGGGATGTTTATCAGGGACTAGATGTATCTTAGCAAATAAAGTTTAAGGCAAGTTGAAAAGAAATCCTAAGCCCCTTGGGATTAGGTTGAATGAGATGGGAATGCTTTTCCCACAGCAGGTGGTACCATTTCTAGGATGAGATACTGCATAAAAAGAAGAAATGAAGTGAACTAAGGTGTTTGCCATTCCCTGCTTCATAACTGAAACAACATCAGTCTCGACCTTCTGCTGCCTTGATTTTCCCCACAATGATTAAAGTTGTACTTCAAATTGTGAGCCAGAATTAGCCTATTTTTCCTTAGATGACTTTTGCCAGGATATTTTCTTACAGTAATAGAAATGTAACTAAGAAAAATGGTATTAAGAAGCCGGGTCATTTGTTGTGAGTAGCTTTGTTACCCTGCCTAAACTCTAGGAATGGGTCATACTACCAGCCCCAACCCAGTTTCCCTTGAATCTACAGATAAAAGACACATACAATTGTTTCTTTTCAACTTGCCTTAAACTTTATTTGCTAAGATACATCTTGTCCCTGATAAACATCCCTGACCACCCACCTATAGGAACAGCCATAGCTCCCAGCACCTCCTGAGACCTCCCTCACATAGCTGTTTGGTTCTTCTCTCTCCAAAGCATAGTGAACCTCCCTTGCTCCCTTGCATTTGTTCTTTTTTTTTTCTTGCAGGGACCCGGAAGTCCCGCCTATTCCTTTCACCCAGCCCATTGGCTCATGGCTTCTTTACTGACAGATCAAGAACCAATTGGGGAACAGGACCTTAGCATCAGACCCGCCCCTACAGTCATTGCTCATTTTGGTTCTTAAGCCTTTGGAAACAGTTTGCAGGAGGAATGTGAAAAAGTTTGTAAAGTTGGGCTAGAAAAGCCTTTGGATGTAAGTATACCTTAATGGACTATTCTGGTGAGACCCTGAAAGACAAGAATGCTGAAAGAAATGCAGACAGCAAAAATAGACTAGTGTGAACTGCAAGGCAGGCAAACATTCAGGTCCGCACTGAGAAAGCAGCTGTAATTGTTGAAAAGAATAGTACCCATGAAGAGAAACTTTCCCACTACACTGTGGCATTAGGAAGAGTGTCCTGAGGGGCAACCATAGAAGACTCCATTTTGTGAAGACCCAAACCTAGTTGAAGGATTTGCCTTGATCTAAGACAACCGCCTATGGAAATGCTTCCCATTGGAAATGGTTCCACAGTGTACAGATGCAGTCCAAGGGAGCCAGACTACATGTGATATTGACTTTGTAAGTATGCAAGATACAAGAGTTAGGGAGTTGTGGAACCCTCCACCATGGTATCAGAGAGCAGCTGAATCCGGGTGATGTGTGACAGGGTCAAAGTCTCAGCAAAGAGGCCCCAAGAGGCCACTGGGTGAAGCTGTGAAGGTAAGCCTAAATTGCAATGAAGACTTGGGGATACGAGGGCTGTGAGGTCTGTGAGCCATCCACTAATAAGAGGTTCAGACATGGAGCGAAACTGCCAAAGGAAGAGGCTGTGTGAATGACTATGCAGCAGAGCTGAGAGGGAGGAGCCACCTAAGCCTTTTGGAGCACAGCCTTTTCATCCGGAGCCCCAGACACTGAACACAGAGCTGCAGCAATTTGTTTGTCTTGGTAGACTTTGATTTTGTTATATTCCAGTTTTATGATTTTGAATAAGAATGTTTATTCTCTGCCATGTAACTAGTTTTTTTTTTTGTTTGTTTTTTTGTTTTTTTAGTTTTTAGTTTTTAGTTTATAGGATTTCACGGGCTGTCTTGAATCTCAAATGAGCTGTGAACCAGGCTTATATTTATTTTATTTTTTGACTTTTTGCTACAATTGTTAACAGTTATGGATATTTAAAAGTTGGGTTTTATTTTGCATTATGAAATTCACTTGAGACTTTGGGGACAAAATATGGAAGGTTGCTGTTTAACGTGACGTGTTCACGTATTAAGTTCTAAAACGACTAACTTACATTCAGCATACCTGGTAAGTCAGACAGAAAAGCCTTTCAAGGGGAAACTGAGGGGTGAAAATTTGACAGTTAATCTCAGTTGTGTACTTAATGAGATCTGGAATAGCCTGGAAAATGGTTATTTCTCTAGCTACGCTTGTGAGACATTATCCCAAATAGGTTGAGATGGCAATTCATTCCGCTGTGGGTGGCCCTGTGCATTTTAGGGGTCTTGGCCCCAGGTTTGTTTTCTCACCAGTTAAAGAATTAAAAGCCAGGAAAACCTAGAATGTAACAGGTAGCAGGGGAAAAACGAAACATCACCAACAGCATCCACAGTTGAATAAAGGCATTTATTGAGGGCAAGGAAGCACATGCATGCAGCAGACACAAAAAGAAAAAAACCAACCAACAAACAAACAAAAACAAACAAAAAACTCTGTAAAGCAAAAGGAGCAAAAGGTGGGGAGGGCGGATTCAGGAAGCCAAAAAATCCAGTCTGTTCTTAAGGGACTAGGTTCTTTAAAGTCTTTGTAGAATTTTCCTCCCATAATTTCGGGTTGACCAGTTTGAAGAAAGATAGGATTTGGTTGGCCCACATCTGGCCTTAAATTTATGGAGCCAGTCCATCAGCAGGGGCCCCACTGACAGGATGAAAAAAGACTACCAGCTTCTGCTTTAAGCTTCCAGGCTTTGACTCAAGTCGGGGACGTGAAGAAGAAGCTGGCCTCTATGGAAGCTCACTGCCTTTGTTACTTAGCTATTGCCAAGCTCCCTACTGTATGCCTACAAGGGAGTCAGTCTAACTCTTCATCTCAGCACCGGTCCCTGAAATGGGATCCTCATTTGTATATAAAGAAGAAAGTGAGCTGAACTTTTGAGAGAGTGGGGTTTTTTTTTGTTTTGTTTTGTTTTGTTTGATATGGATGAAACCACTCCTAATCAGGACATTTTTGAGGTGGAAGGATTTAGAGGACAGAAGCCACATGCCTTTAATCCAGATTTTGAGGTGGGAAGATGTACCTTTAATCTGGGCCATACCTTCTGCTGGAAGTCTATATAAGGGCATAAGATGGAAGCTTTTGTTCTTTTTGCGCTTGCCCTCTCCTTGCTAGCACATCCATTCCTTAACTGGCATTACAGTCTGCTACTTTGAGATACTGAAGACCAGCTGAGACATCCAGCCTTATGGACGAGCAAATACTGGATTCTTTAACTTTCAGTTCACAGCTAGCCATTGTTGGATTAGCTGTACTGCAGCCTTTAGGTCATTCCAAAAAAAATTTTATATATAATATACATATATATACACATACACATATATATTCATATAAAAGTTCATATATATATATGATATCTATACCTATATATATGATATCTATATATATGATATATATGATATATATATGATATATATGATGTCTATACATATATATATATATGAAGAGAGAGAGAGAGAGAGAGAGAGAGAGAGGAGAGAGAGAGGAGAGAGAGAGAGAGAGAGAGAGAGAGAGAGAGAGAGAGAGAGAGATTCATTCTATAAGTTTAGTTACTCTAGAGAACCCTGACTAACACAGCCTTCATTCCTGGTTCACTAGCCATGATGTTAACCCTTGACACCTCCCTTCCCTCTTCATATCTGAGACTCATTCAAGACTGCTCACCATTATGCATCATTTGCTTTTTGAATGAACTATGTTCTCTTTTTAAAATGGTTTTTATTACTTGTTTCTTCCATTCTCCAGTGTTGTTTTCAAAAATCGTCAATGTATTTTTAGAAATACTTATTTTTATACCATTGTCTCACTTAATAGTATCTTATTCTTATTTCACATCAGATGAAATATTTCTCCACTATATTGAAAGCTTGCATCCCATAACTTTTCATCAGTTATTTAAAATATATCTAATATAAATTAATTTTTTATTTTTATACTTAGATTTTTAAATTTTATTTTGTGTGTATGAGTGACGTGCCTGCATGTATGTGCATGCACGGTGTACTTGCCTTGTGCTTATGGAAGCTGAACAAAGGTATTGGAGTCCCTGGAACTGGAGTTACAGATGGTTGTGAGCTGTCATGTGGGTGCTGGGAATTGAACCCAGATCTCTGCAAGAACAGCCACTGTTCTTAACCACTGACCCATCTCTTCTACCCCTTTCTTTTGTTATCACACCATTTCTTTTATTCATCCTTGGATACCTGCTTTAATCTTGTCAGACCCTGATGTCACTCAATTTCCTTCTTTTTCTTAGTTTAGGGCAGACAAAATTGACAGGTACACACACACACACACACACACACACACACACACACACACACACACTTTTGTCCTTATTCCAAGAGGTAAGGGTATTATTCCTTTTGCCATATCTGTCCAGATTCCACTTTTAATTTTTTTTTTTTT
>JADRCD010188982.1:0-25232 GCA_019843815.1 Montemys delectorum | reverse complement strand
TAGTTTTTTGTTTGCTTGTTTTTGTACACATAGTCATGTTATAGTCTTTCTAGGAATTATTTGCAAACAAGTTGTGTTTATAATATTCACTAATTTAGTTTCCTTAAAAAAAACTTTTAAAGAAGAATCTGGACTCAGTGGGATTATGACAACAGGTTATGTGTCAAGAGAAGGCCTGTGAGTCACTGGGAATTTGACAGGAGGTTCAAGTTGAATATACTGTAGAATTTCTTATTTACTTTCCCCAGCATTATGGTATTCTCCTGTATAAAATAAAGGATATTGTTCCAAAAACATCTATTTGTTGCTGTTGTTGTTGTGGTTGTTAATAATAATAATAACAATAATAATAATACCTTAAAACTATTACTGTGGAGGGGGATGTTCGCACTACAGCACATATGTGGAAGTAAAAGAACAACTTTGTGGAATATGATCTGTCTTTCCCCCTTCACATGGGTTCTGGGGATTCCTTAGGTCACCAGACTCGATCAGCAAAGCCCCTTTTGCACTCAGTGGGGTGCCTCATTGTCCTAAGACTCCTTCGACTTCCTCATTCCTAAGTGCACGTTAGAAGCAATAATCCATTTCTACCGATGCTATGATGAATGCTACTGATTTGGCATGCATTCAAGTTAAGGCGTAAGTGTATTGTTTAACATATTTTCTCAGTTTGAGGCTGGGAGCTGTTTTTATGTTGCTAACCATTGTGCTTGCTCCACACTGAAAGATGTCCCCAGGTGTAAGGGAAAATAGCAGATATCATTTATAAACAGAAATAGGAGATATGAGTTTTGTAATTGGTTCTACTCTTTAATCATAAAGGCATGACTGTACTTTGGTTTGGAAAATTGTACAATAAACATTTAAAAGTTCTGTGAAGACAATTTTGAGGATGGAAAACACTTGAAAATAAATGTAAGATTATAGTTATTATTTGACTCTCAGCTCTGTTTTTTTTTCCCCAAGTGCTTTTGCTGGACTCAAAACCATTTTTGCCCTTCTGATGTCCCTTTCCCTGTTGGTGATGCCATTATTTGAAGCTGGCCAACAGCTTTCTGTCCTTCAGAATAGTCTTGTTTAGTTCAACAGTGGCTCAGCCCAAGAAACCATGAAACAGACAAACATTTTCAAGTGTTAGGCTTGTCACCACCTTTGTCATTAATTCTGCCCAATTTAGAGGAAATAAAATCTCACTGTTGACATAATAGTGGTTTATTAAAGTGTAATTAACATAGGAAACAACAAAGAAGATAGCCAAATATAACTTCAAATGATACAATTTCAATAATAACAACTACTAGCTCTATAAATATATTTTCTTGACATCTGTCTATACCTCTTTGTGAATAGACAGACATAATAAACATAAACTGCCTCACTAAAATTCATGAACATGGCAGAAATTTCATTAAATCAGATCATATGATAGATGCATATTGTAGAATATCAAGTAACCAGGGTGTACTGTGTTTTCTTACACAAAGCACACATAAGCCTTCTGTTTTTCCTTCATTAAATCAATCTGAAGCATTGGCAATCTGACCTAGCATTTTAGTTCCATTGCTCAGAAACAGAAGTGAGCTCCAGATCATGTATAACATGTTAGCAACTATAGTATTATTATAGTTGACAAGGAACCCTATTTAGTTAGTTTATAAATAAGTACTTATGTAAACAAAGTTGGATGATAGTAACTAAACCAAAATATTTTTATTCAATACATTCACTCTACTAGTAATTTTGTTGGATAGCTCATGAAGACAAAGTGTGAGATAATTAACTATCATCTTGTTTTGCTTTCTGAATAATTCTGTGATATATAAGAAATGTGGACTTACTTCAGTAACAGACCTAGGTAGGAGATGCTGCATGTTTATATCATATTTGTTTCTGAAAACTCAAAACACAAGCCTGTTCTTAATCAAATTGAGAAACTTGAAGGGATTTTTGCTTAGTTTTGTCTTATTTTGTTTTGTTTTTTTAATTTACTTTTAGTGCATAGTGACAAACATTGCTCTAGAACATGTTAAGAATGTATTTTCCTAGGAATATAAATTCAGGATTAACAGTAGATTTGAAGTGTCTGGATGGGTTTTTGGCTCTCCTTGATTTTTGTAAAATTTCCATTGGGAAATAGAATTATTATTACTTAATTAAGAAACCACAAGTGAGCCTTTTTCGTCTCAATTTGACTTTCAGCATAATGCATTACCCTCCCCTTAGTAAATGACATTTTTTTTTGGTATAGTTTTATTGTGTAGCCCAAGAGGTAATGCTTATAAATTTGGTCCCATGTGTGGCAGTGCTGAGAGCAAGCAAAGTACATTTAATTCACTGGGGGAGCTACCATTAGAGGAAGTGGGGTGCTTCTCATAGGAGGCTATTGTCTAGATTTCTATTTCAAAATGTGACATCTTCCTTCCACATCAACTTTGGTATACAATGCCATCCACTCTAATGTCCTCACTATAATCCCAAACAATTGAGTCACTCAGTTTTGGACTTTCAGATTCAAACAAGAGTTAAATAAACTTCTTTATGAAGTTATTGAGCTTCAAAGATTTTTGTAAGGCAATAAAAGAGGGGTTGCCACAGAAAAGTGGTGTCAAAAAGTGGGACCATTTCTATAACTATACCAGGAAACATAAGGATAACTTTTGAGTTGTGTGATAGACAGAGCTTGAATGAATTGGATGGAGCAAGTCAGAAGAATTCTAGCAGCCTATAAAGGAAGTAATATGAGCAATTCTGAGAATTCTGAAAATGAGGAGACCATGGAATTGGTCCAAGATAGAAATAGAAATTAGAGATAACTTGATTGTACTGTGTCTGTGACACAGATCTTTAAGAAGACTGAAGTTAAGAATAATGGGTTATTGACCTGGTAGAGGATATTTCAAAACAACACAATATTTGGGCACTACCATAGGTTTTAGTGTCATGTTTACTGGTTTATAGTGACTCTTGGGAACCAAAGAGCAAGAACAAAGATTTAGAAAACTTGAAAGCATAGGGATAGCAGGATTAGGATAAGAGGATGTGGCCGAGCATCCTACCTTTCGTGTTATTCATAGTGAAGAAGACAATGAAAAACAGGCTTTGATGGACTAAATATCCAATGGAGCCATGTGTAACGAAGATATGAAAATGTAGCCCTTGTGAGACCCTAGTAAAGAACCACAACTCACTTTGGAGAGCTACCAACCAGCCTGAAGTCTCAGAGTGTAGCCGTATAGTCTATGACTCGGAAAGTAGAAGATGCTCAACTGGTTCAGGGTCTGGCCTGATTCATAACATGATTGCTTAATGGTTACCTTGTCTATAACGTTTGTCTTTTTTTGAGTTTTATAAATTTAAATATTCCTTCCTTCCTTCCTTCCTTCCTTCCTTCCTTCCTTCCTTTCTTTCTTTCTTTCTTTCTTTCTTTTTCTTTCTTTCTTTCTCTCTCTCCCTCTCTCTCTCTTTCTTTCTCTCTTTGCGTTTCAAACACTGCCCCCTCCCCATCACCCCTCACAGAGGTCCTGCCTCCATCCCCCTCACCTTCTCCTAAGAGGGTGGGTCCTCCTTGGCTATACACCCTCCCTGGTACATTAAGTCTTTGCACTATTAGGCACATCATCTCTCACTGAGGCAATCCTGTTGGGAAACAGATTCCACAGTCAGTCTTTAGGGACATCCCCCACTCCAGTTGTTGGGGGATTCAATTATTAGCTATATATGTACCAGCAGCTTGGTCCAGCCTGTGTATGTTCTTTGGTTGATAGATTAGTCTCTGAGAACTCCCAGGGGTCCAGATTAGTTGACTGTTGGTCTTCCTCTGGGTTTCCTGTCCTCTTCAGGGCCTCTAATCTTTCCTCAAACCCTTTTGTAAGAGTCCCTGACCTCTGTTTAATGATTGGCAGTGGGTATCTGCATCTCTTTCAGTCAGCTGCAGAAATGGCTCAGCTATTAAAGAATAGGCTCACAACCAAAGATATAAAGTTTGTTTTTTAAAAGTAGCTTTAAAATTAAGTAATATTTTAACAAAAAGAAAAAGAAGATTGTTGTATTTCAGATGAATTTCTTTACTTCTAAAGTTCCAAAAGATCCCTCTAAGATAAGATTTTAAAAAAGCACCAAGAGCTTAACTCCAAGTTGTTTCTAATTTATATGATTCTTTTCACTTTGTCAAACATCCCAAAGCCTGCTTTTTTTATAGCATAAATTGTAGTGTTGTTTAGTGTTGTATGAGACTTTTCCCAATGAGATGCAATGCAAACATCTCTTCATCCAAGGTAGGGAGCCAACAACTGTGCAAAGTAAAGGATACACTACAGCCCAACTTGGCAAACAGATGGATTGACTGGGATTGTTTTTAGGAACTATTTAAAGGAGCAGGGACAACTCAAAGGCAGCTGCATCACCAAAAGCATACCTCAGCTTGAAAGATGATTTACAAAGGCTGTGAGATCCAAATGTTCTCTGCGTGATGGGCAGACCGCTCACCTAGTCAGAGCTCTTCCGGGTAACTCCCAGAAGTTGCTTACTGGAGCTATGATCTTAAAGAGAAGCCCTGCTGCTCTTTTTGAGATTTGGAAGTTGTTTACTTCTCAAATTGTGTGAGACTCCCCGCTCCTTACCGGGTGGTTCAATTTAGAAGTAACCCAACTCCAAGGAGCCTGCCTCTAGCATTGGATAGTGTATGTAGCCCAGAGAAAACTGCTGCTTGATATTTAGTCCTAATTCACCCAGATTTGGTTGAGTTCTGTGCATCGACTGCAGTCTTCTGTATTTATGCTTCTACTACAATCTTTTTTTTTTTATCTTTTGAGTGATTAACAGTTTTACTTTTCTGGGAGAGTTTATAGGTGTTTCATTTTAGCGTGTCTTAAGTGTTCCAATCTATTGTTTCTTTCTTTCTTTTTTTTTTTTTTAACTTAAGAAAGTGTTCAAGTTGGCTTTAACGACGTCTTCTGCATCATTATTGAATGTGCCATATTATGTGTACTGGTTTCTCTGGAAGATCATCTTTTCCTTCCACCTATCTCACATTTTATCTAAGTGGTTATGCTCAGTCTGTTTTACTAATATGCACTGGATACCTGACATCTTTCTCTTCCTCTGACTTTGAGATTTCTATTTTACATTTTATATTGATATTGGTCTTAGTTTAAGCTCTTAAATTATCAAAGTTGTACTCTTGATAAGTTCTTTCATAGCAATACATCTTTGGAAGAATGATCTTTTACTGGGATTTTTTTTTTTCCAGAAATAACTTCTTTGTTTGGCTTTTGCATGACATGATTGTCCACGACTTACTTATTTCCATATTTTTTTTTTATACTTTCTGCTTGTACAAATGTGTGTTTAACTTAGACAAAATGAAAGCAATTTTGAACAGTCCTTCCATGGGACGAGATCCAGAGAATAGGTGATACAGTATGTTTATACCACCTTATCTGAGACATCTTTCTTCTCCCTGTGAGTTGGATGTACAGCCAGGGTATTGGGGTTGCTGGGCTTCTAGGCATTTATTTTCAGATTAGAATGATAATCAGGAAGACTCATAAAAGATGGGATGTCAAGATATGAATGAATGGAGCTTCTACTGATGGTACAATCTCTGGTGTTGTGACCCGAAACTCTGGTCTGTACCTGATTGGTGGTGCTCTCATGGAGATAGGCATTATCCTCTGAGGTTTCCTGCCATCATGGAGAAGCAAGTGTAATGAAGAACCAAGGCAGTTCAGTTCAGATGCACTTGCCAAGAGCCCAACGTCAACATCAATACCTAATAATACTCAAGGAATACATTACTACATTTTATGGCTCCTTATTTCTCTACAGACTTTATGGCATTGGTGAGGAATTACAGAACGGGATTTCTCTCTTCCTGCATCATAGCACTGGAGTAGTTAGTTAAAGGTCTCCTTTTGTTAGCCAGTATCATGTCTCTTGTCAGTTTATAAACTGACTTTATTTTCTCCTGCTTCTCTCTTCAATCATCATTAGTTTCTAAATGCCATTATAAAAGCAAATCTTACCATGACAGGAAGTGGCTCAGAAAATAAAGACTAAAGCATTTGTTTGAAAGTCTGCCAACCTGCATTTAAGGCCCCCACTTCCACATAAAGATATGAAGAAAACATCAACTCTATAACATTGACCTCTGACCTTTACATATACCCTGGGTAATGAACTCCCACATACACATTTATCATGCTTGTGTATGCACATGAGTAAGAGTAATAATAATAATAGTAATAATCATAATAGTAGTTTATTTTTCCAATTTCTAGGAGAAAAATGATACAACTTTCATTTTTTAGTGTTTGTTGTTTCTTTAATCTGAAATAGGAAATCCATTCTCATAGAAAGAGTGACTTTAAAAATCATAGTAGAATGCACATCAAACATTCTGAAATGAGCATGTTGTTACTTTAGTTAATATTCTAATTATATATTGAAGACTTCATACTTTGTTGGGCCTGTCCTTAAGTATACATCCATGAATAAAAAATAACCTCAATGCTTGGAAGGAATGCCTCTGCATTGCCTATCAAAAATTGAGATCTCAGTTATTTTTAATTTTTATGCTCATTTATGATATTGATAACTCTTTTAATAACCTCAGAGTAACAAATTTTCATTTATAACTTTCAAATACCACTTTAATAAACTAACGGTGGCACACAACTGTAGTCTTAACTACTTGAAAGGCTGAGGCAAGAGGGTAGATAGATTGTTAACATCAAGCTCAAAAACGTATAGAAACTCTCTCTCAAAAAGTAAACCAAGAGACAAACAAAAGCAAAACCACAAAAGAGACAATTGATAAAAACAACACAGAGCCTACGACCTAGTAAATTTTGAAGAAAGACTGCTTTAGATGGAAATGGTTTTTATTCCATTTCAGCACTGGGGGAGCAGAGCGGTCCTTGGCTCCTCAGTGACTGTTTAACTGTTTGATCCTGGTTCATACAGGAGATTCCCATTGTTACTTTTGAAGTTTTATCACACACACTCAGATCATAGACGAATATGGAGTTACCAGTCAGATGTCTGGTGGTTTGTTTATTTATAGGACTGATGTTACACAGAGCTTAGAGGACACCATACATGGAAAGAAATCAGTCTCTAGGTTGCGTGAAGGTTTGGATCTGATTTGTTTTATGTTCAAGGAACTGGAATTTATGACATAATAATAAAGTACTCTCATGGCTTTGAGGAGCAGCATATGGGAGTGTATGATTCCTGTCTGTTGAGAATATTACATACTATGAGAAAACAACACCATCTATGGCAGCTTTAATGAGTAACATACCACATTAAAGTGGGTACACGTGCTTTCTGTTCACTTCTGCTACTGGAGAATATATGCATATGGAACATGAGATGACTGACCTGCCCACATTTGTTCCCTTTTATCTGTCTCTTGCCACATCATTAGCTGCTAATATTCCCTCCATGCTGTACTTGTGGGACTTGTCTCTCACAGGTGCCTCTGCCTGTTTTCTAGTGTAGCTCCTCCCCAGCCCATCACCATTCTAAGCAACCCCTATTTCTGTCTTCTCTCCCACTATGCTGAAGAACCCATTTCTTTTTCTGTTCTCATATGTACCATTTATTTCCCTGCCACCAGCATTTTCACACAGGAGTTGAATCCCTTCTATTTAAGATTAAAAAGCAAACACAATAAAAGTTTGCAATTTGCCAAGTCAACCAATCTCGTGTCCTGTATGGTTATGGTGTGTTGAGTCACTACTATACTTCTATCCACTTCTTTCAATGAGATCTTTACAAGTGTGAGCAAATAAAAATGTTTCTCCTTTAAACTCCTACAGATCAAGACAAGATGAGTATAAAAATTTGATTTAAAAATTGCAGTAAAACCACAGTTCCCTTTTCTGAATCTTTTTCTACTTTCCAGTAATGGCAGTTGGGCAGTACAGTCGTTGTCCAAGTATCCTTGCTAACTTTATGTTCCTCCACTGTGTTATGCCAAAGATGAGTGATAAAGCAGTAGAAACTGGCTGATAAGAACCAAACTTCTATGCATAGAAGGGTTTACACAGTTACGTTAACTCCTGTTCGTCTCTTTAAAGTAAACAAAGGATCAATACCATTTTAAACATTTTTCAAAAGAGCATTGAGTTTCTTCCCATACATAGATAGCAAAAGCCTTTTGTAACCCAGAAGCTATCTATGTTAAGGATATTATAGGGTGCATTGCATTTCCAACTTTACACGTGTATTTATACTTATATTAGTACATTATTATTGATGATCCAAATTATAACCAGCTTCTGACATCCTTTGCATAAAACTCAAGAAAGCTAGTTTCTGTTCTTGACATGAAGAAAGACCTGGGGAAGAAAAACTGTTAACCTTCTAGTAAAATTGCAAATGAGAGTCATAATAGTTATAAAGATAGATGAATAGGCCAATTTAGGATGCTCCTTATACCTTCTTTCCAGACTTTAGTTTCTATTCTTTTCTTCTTTCTATTTGAGCAGTAATATATTATGTACCATTGGTTAAAAGGACCACATCTCTATTAGGAAGTGGAAGACAGGCAATTCCTTATGTGATGTATGCTAGTGAAAGAGAATTCATCATTTAGTACATTTTCTTACATACTTAGATATAGCCGATGTCTTTTAGGTAACAATGAAGCAAGGCAGACTGTAAAGGAGTTATTTAACAAATGGGAGATAAGAAGGCTAGCCTCCCAGAAGCATGTAAAAAGATGGGTGTCACTTGTCATGAGGGGGAAAAGCAAGTTCAAGGTTGGAGCCAGGAACAACAACATGTCAGAGGCACTGAGCTCTTACAGAGTTAGTCTCTTAAGTAAAGTAGATCTGCTCTATAAGGTCGAAGTATTAACTGGAAAAACATGGGATCTGATACATGTGATGGGAGATCTGGACTAATGTCTTCAAAGTCTTAAAAATGCACAATTCTCCTCTAACATTACTCAATATAAAAAGCCTCCCTGTAAAAAGCTGTTTCCCCCTCTTAGCTTGAAAATGAAGCAGAGGCCTCTCCTACTCAAGGCAGCAAGTGTGCCCCTTAAAATTTGGTACTCCAGAAACTAAAGCTCCTACAATATAACAGCTAGAGATAGGCAAGAACTGCCAATGGGTGAAGGGCTCACACTCCCCATTCTTTGTAGGACCTTCCCTATTTGTACCATACATAGAATTGGTTTCTGGACAATTCACTGAGGTCACTGGGAAACACAGGGATGTGGGAGAGCTTATTTATTTGGAATGTGTTTCCAGAAAGACAGAAGAGAGAGTGGAAATTATCTTCAACTACAAAGATTCAGCAAGTTTTGGGAAAGCAGTAGACTACTCCAACAGTGTGAACTGTTTGACTGCTGTGGTCATTAGCCAACATCTTGGGTTGTGTGAGCCAGAGAGTCTCTGTTATCTCTGTTGTAGTTATTCAATTCTCAGTGGTCATGAAAAAACAATTATAAATAATATACAAGGGAGAACAGTCATCTATATTTCAGTAACGATAGATTTGCAGACATATGAAACACTTTGAATTTGGTCCATGAATTATTGTGTGATAACTTTTGCCCTATGATAAAATGAAATAGATTCATCAAAAATTTGCTTGTTGCACAAAAAAAAATCACAAAAGACTTGGCTAAGGGCTGGTGGTAAATTGTATAAGCCCAGAAAACTCACCAGAGGAATATATTCTCTGGCCAGGTCCAAAGCTACGCACTTTGTATTCTTTAGGGCATATTACAGGAGTGGGTGCCAGGGAGTAGCATTCATGACTCAGAGGTTAGGAATGTACATTCATGGCTCACTTACAGGGCCCCATCATCTACTCAAATGGTAAGTCAATCACAGTGGTTAATGTGGGGAAGAATGGCAGTACTTAACACAACTTATAATGACACAAAATTTGTAGATAGTAGTTTATCTTAAATTTCTGTTTAAATTGACAACCTGACTTCCTCAACATCCTCATGGAGTCTGAAGGAAGGGTAAATGACAACGACTGATTCAGACAGGCAGGATCCCCAGTATAAGATAATGACTCAGATGTGGTATTATTAGTGGAATAGATTAATAAATCAGATGCACTGTCATAGTTATTGATATGGGAAATGATTTCCAAAAAAAGTCCTTTCCAATCATAATTATAATCAGAAAGTAAATAAAAAAGAACCACATGAGACAGATTACAGAAGTTTTACACCTTTACTCAATATTATGGCAAATCTCTTCCATTCTGCCAAACATACCAAGCCTACTTAGATTTTTCCAAACTGATTATCAGCTTCTTAAATCTCTTTCAGTTCTTGACCACTCAATCTTTGTTGACTATCAGCACTGTATTATTAAGCTTTCTGTATTATTAAACTTCTCTAGGCTTATTAATTCATAGGTGTGAATAGTAATAACTTCTAGGTACTAGTACAAAGAATAAAATGAGATAAGTGTTCTGCCACAGATTAGATACCAAGCAAAAAAAGTCAAAAGACTTAGATTTCATAAAATAAAATTAAGGTCTTACCAGGAAAATATATATAACTCAAATAGGTATACCACATGAATTATAGTACAGTGAACTAGTGATGGAGTTGAGATGGAGATGAAAGTCAAATAAGGGGCAAAGAAGACCTAGAAGTTAGTAGCAGATAGGTTTAGTGACAAGACTTAACAGGACAAAAGACCAAAACTGCTGTTATTATAATCCAGGGCCTAGGCCCATGTATTTGGTGGGAACTAGAATCAAAGTATGCTTGTTTAAAGGAGTTTGAAGCCAAAGAGGAAATGTATCCTTTATCAAAAGAGCTGACCAAAGCAAAGGACAGTGAGAGAAATACTAGGGTTATGCCTTTCTGCCCTCTAGTGCCTTGCCTTTTATTGGTAAGAAGCCAGCTGACATGGAGCCAGAGAAACACCACCTGGAGGGGTCAACTTAGTATTCAGGAAGGATCTCAAGCCAGTGATGTTTTCATCTATAAGAGGTCATGACATTAAACCAAGTTCTTGTGAGTAGGGAGGAGTTTCCACAATGGAAACACATTCTCTCAATCAGCTCTTTTGGAATTAGGTTCACTTTGACATAGGGAGTGAGCAACTGAGAAGACAATGGATTGAATCATCATCATCATCATCATCATCATCATCATCATCATCATCATCATAATCAGCAGCAGCAGCAATGTCAACCATCATCACAACAACAAGAGAATCAAGGATGCGCTCAACAACACAAATTAATCTCAAATTCAATATGCTATGGGAGAGGTGCACAGAAGAGTACAAAGAGCACCCTATCATTTACATCGAATTTTGGAAGAGGTAAAACAGTAGTCATAGAAAGCAAATCAGTGGTTTCTATAGAATGTAGGGCAACTGTGTCCCCCCCTCCTTTGGTCTCTGTGTCGCCTTGTCTGTCCTGAAGCTCACTCTGTAGACCAGGTTGGCCTTGAACTCAGAAATCTGCCTCCTTCTGCCTCCCAAGTGCTGGGATTAAAGGTGTGTGCCACCACCACCCGGCGGCACTTGTGTTTTAAGCATGAAGACTTTCTAATTCTCCAAATTTCTATCATTAGCTATTCTCAAGAACTCGAGAGACGAATTGCTATCATGTGGAGACTTACCTTATAACCCATCACCAAGTTATGTCAGAGAATTCAGAGCCCCATTTCTCTGTCAATACTTTCTAACAATAGACAGTCAGCTGAATGGTTGATTATATTTTCTGTATCTCAACTAGGTCTCATCAGGGGAAGTAGGTCTATGCTCCACAGTAGCTGTAGATGCTAGGTGCTCCAATGATTGCTTTTTCCACACCATCTCAGTAACAGTAAACCTGGGGGAAAATGACTCTGTCACAAGCTCTGGGGTTTATGCGATGGCTTTTTTTTTGGGGGGGGGAATTATTTTCAGATACAAGAAACTATAAATTGCATGACCTCCCTGGAGGAAAAACTTGAAACACTCTTGCCTAAAATAGCAAAGTTGGACATCCATGTTGTGGAAAATGATAAACACGTTGAAAACCTGGAAGAAACTTCTCAGGAGATTAAAACAAATACCCCAGAGTACAGTGTAGGAGAGAGTGCTGATTTCACTCAGTATCATTGTGAAAACATTGGGTGTTACCAGTCAAAAGTCTAACACTTCCTTTACAGCTTGCATTTAGAGAAAATAATGTTGAATGGAATTTTAAGCATAATGATAGAGGAGTAGATAGCAATTTCACATTACATGACATTGACATTCAAACTAATGCCAATAAGATGTAGATTAATGATACAATGCAACTCATGGATTATAGGGAGAAATTTGAATTCCCTTTGGATGGAAGAAGACTTCTGGATAGAAAGAAAATCCTGGTCTCCTGGAACAAGGCCTAGAGATGTAGAAGGTCAGTTCCTGGAAGGGATCCATTTGCTTCCTATCTACTTGTAATTACCACAGGTGGATCAACTTATCTCTTGGCATGTTGAAGGTACACAAAGACTGCTGGGAAGGAGGCTTGTTCGAGCCACAGTCTCCATTCTAAAATAAATGCAGAAAGTCTCTGCTTCTTGCTCCTTGATGAATGGGGCAATTGCAAGGGGATGAGCATTTTAATATTTGAAGTTGATTCATTTTGATGGAGTCTCAGGTTCTTAATACTTTACCTCAGCAACCATGGGCAGAATCAGTAGTTTGTTTAGTTAATTGTAAGCTGCTTCACTATATGGTTTTTGTTTGTTTTTTTTGTTTTGTTTTGTTTTGTTTTCAAGACAGGGTTTCTCTGTGTAGTCTTGACTGTCCTGGAACTCACTCTGTAGACCAGGCTGGCCTTGAACTCAGAAATCCGCCTGCCTCTGCCTCCCAAATGCTGGGATTAAAGGCATGCACCACCACCAGACAGCTTTCAGTATATGTTTTAATAAATACCAGGCATGGACTTTATGCACCAATAATAATACCCAATAAAACACTGTACATGAGTTCCCAGCATTAGATATATCTTTCTGGTGTAATTGTGAAATTTTAAAGCTGTACTTTAGAGAGTTGAAACTTTGTCAGTGATGTTTACTGAACTTTCTTTAATATCAAGGTGACAAGGATATTGGGAGGTCAATGTTGTTTCTGAAGCAGTAATAGAAACTTGAGAAGCATAGAATGCTATTATACTGGAATATGTGTGTGTGTGTGTGGGGGGAATTAGATTCTAACTCATTCTAATAAAATAGTAGAGTTTACCAGTAAGTAGTCCACAACTCGCAGTAGGTCCTACTCACTAGGGGGCATACTGATGTTTGATTCTTATTTAGAAGTTCTTTTCTTATTGACTCATGATTTTAACTTCACTCCCTTTCTGCCTCTATATTCTGTATCCTTCTGTTTTCTCTGACCATATGATGGCTGCCTATGGGGCCATCAGACTAAAAGATAGAATGGATCTTGAGAGATAACAAGCAGAAACCTAGTCTCCGAAGCTGTGCAGAAGTAGGGATCCTGCTTTAATCCCTAGAGGCTCCTCAGATGTTGACTGACTTAAACATCTGGACACTATCTCTCAGATCACGTCTAGTGAGCCCAGTTTCCTATTCCTGTGGGTTGATTCCATGAATGAAGCACATGCCAGAACCTGGGGTTATCTGTGATGAGAGATGTGCGCTTTTGGGCCTCAGCAGCTGATTGATGACTGGGTGACCGTTTCTTAAATGAAGGAAATTAAAGCTTGGGTCTGTGGTGTGAAAACTCTTCCGAGCAAGCTGAAATAACATCTGGCTATACTTTAGAAGTTGCTGGCGAGTGTTTGCAGTCCCCTGGAACTCAGTCAGGCTGTATTAGGAGGAGGATTGGACTGCTGCTGTGAGAACAGTGCGTAGAGCTCTCAGCTCTCACGAGTGGATGCCAAACATTCTCCTGTGTATAGAGAGAATGATCAAATGCTTAGGATTAAAAAACAACAAACTTTCCAAATATAACAAATAGGCATTAAGACCAGGAAGTAACTAGAAATTTTACAGGACCTTTGAATTTGGTCTCCATAGCTCTCAGTATTTTATGTACTAAAAGCTGTCAGACTCTGAATTCATCTACTGTAGTAGAGTTTACCTTCCAAACATGGCCCTTGAAAATGAGTGGTTAATGTGGACTCATATTGAGAACCATCACTAACTTAAGTAAAGCTTAGCATGGTAAACATGCTGGGAAATGTCTGTCAAAATCACAGCAGATTAGCTCTGTATTTCCCTTTTTGAAAAATGCTTTTAACGTTATTTGAGCAGAACTTGCATCAGAACAAATCCTTGGTTAAGTGTTCTTCTGGGCAGCAAGTGTTGTGAGAACCCTTAGAGACACTCCAGGAACACAAGTTCAGAAGAATGAAATTTTGAAATACTTTTCCATTCGTTACGATATATCACTCCCATAAGAGGCATTTTTCTAACTATTATTAAAGGAACATAGGTTTTCCCTGCATTAGAGAAGACAGAAGCTCTTATTTGGTATTTCCTCTAATAAGAAAATCCATTTTAATATTTCTCACCTATTCTGTTTTATTGCTGTCTATCCTAATCATGAACTCTAGAATACTAGCTTACCACTGTGCTTTCTAAATTTATTTTCATTAAAATTAAATTTTTAATGTTATCTTAAAATTTTTAGAGTAAAACACATTTTGCAAAAGGAAAAATAGAGATTCTAATTCTGCTAAGTTGGAGTTTATTTCAATTTTAACTTACATATCTAATTGTTTTTACTTTATTGGATAGTTCCATGTAGAGCCCATGTTTCCCGTGTTTTTTTTTTTAAAAAAAAAGAACCTCCAATTATTCTGATGTTTTCTAGTCATATATAAGTATATGAATACATGTATATATTACAAGAGATTCAATATATATTAAATATTTTATAAAATACTAATACATAAGTATTATGTACTTATATGTATTGTATGTGAATATATATGCATTATATGCTCATGGTTTATTGATGGCCTGAAGCATGTGAAACTGCAGAGACCCTTTATTGGTTTTCCATTTTGCCTTTATTATGCTGTCTGAACGTGCCTATCCTTCCTCATGTGCAAACACATTAAACTGATTTGATATTTTATTTCTTTAAGAAAAACCTATTTGCATCAACACATCAATGTTACCTTTGCAATGCTCACTTCTTTCTTATTTTTTTTGTTTCATTTCTTTATCTTTTTTTAAGGTTTATTTTAAGTGACTTCTTATAGGTGTGTAAACTGGAAAGAAACGCCACATCTCTGTAGCTTTTCTCTGTAATTCCTACGTTGTTCTTTTCCTAATCTGAGCAATGGACACTGAACAGCTTCCTTTTTCTGATTCATGAAGGAAGGTCCTTGGACTCACGGCTTCATATCTTTACAAGATACAGAAAGCAGAACAGACTAGGAACCAAGCTAGATCTGCAAGAGTCGAGGACACAGAGCAAAGTGAAGACCACAGACTGGTAGGACAGATTGGTGAATACTGGGAGTTGTAGCTGACTCTCTTAGATGAACCTGCCTAAAATCCACACTGGCATTGGAAAACGAAAGTATGCTTGAGGAGTTTCTGGAGACTGAGCATGTGGACAAGTCCAAGAGTTAAATAATCCAGGGACAGCTGTAAAATCAGTGGTAGACAGAATGTGCAGCCAGATCAGTAGGAGGCATGGAGGAAATGTAATCATTTCTCCAAGTGAGAGAAGCTGGTATGAGAAGGCATTGGCATTATGGGAAAAGCAAAAACCAAGAGACAGTATAAAATAAAAATCAAAAAAGTCAGTGATTGGAAAGGATTGATGACATGGGAAACGTAGATAGAATTAGTGGAACCCAGAAGATATTTAGGACAACTATATACACTTTATGTGTGCCACAGTGATGGATAGAGTTTTTAGTCTTTTGTTTGAATCATGGAACTTAGAATACCCATGGATAACCCTGGGAATGTAGATAGTGTGTTCATCTAGGTTCATTCCTTGCTGCAAATGTACATCTGATGCTGCTTGTGCACTTCCCATAAATCTTCTGGAAAATCCTGGGCATAATTTTGTTTGCTTTTGAGGAGGAAAATAGAAAGAGGTAGTTATCTAGGATGGACATATGTTACTGGTCCTCTGTGGTTTTGCTGTACATGGTATAGATTTTCTTTTAAGTGACACATATGAGTTATTTGAGGTGCTTTATGTGTAGTGAGTATGGGGGGAGGGTCTCAGGCATTCTCTAAGCACTCCGTATAGCTTGTCCCTAACTACACAGCTCAAGCCAGATTATTCCTGGCATAAGTAGTTGGCAGTTTTAAGTTTGAAACTTAAAGATGCTGCAAACAGGTTGCTTTCTGTTGTCTCCCCTGAACACACAGCCTTCTTGCTCTTCACTGAGATTAGCCGGACTTCCCACAGCCACCCCAAGTCTGCTAATCTTTTATCTCCACTCCCTTTTACCAATTTTCAAATCAACACTAAAGACCAATATGTGCATTTTCCAACTGATAGTTTCTTTCTCTCTCCTTCCTTCTCCTTCCCCTCCCCTCCCTGTCTCGCTCTCCTCTCTTCTCTTCTTCATTGTAAGCTTACATGAGTAATAACCTTGATTCATTATCTCCTAAAACATGTTTGGAGGGGAAAAGAGCAAACATTCCTCAGAACACCACTTTCATTCTGATCTCTCTCTTTCTGCTTCTGCTTCATAGATTGGGGTCTGGTTATTGTTGACAGTACAGTAGAGTCAGCATCAATCGGAGTTCTCATTAGTTTAGAACATGATACAATTTTTTTTTTTTTGCACTAAGACTCTAGTCTTATCAATTTCAAGGCAGAAAAAAAAAAAACTACCTTTCTCATTCATTTTGATATACATGCAATCCAGCCCTGACAACTTCAGTTCTCTGCACATAATGGCAATGTAAATAGGTTGTGAATGACATTCACTTTCTGTTTAAATTGTTTATGAGAAAAGTGATTGTGAATGTTTAAAGATTACCCAGTGATATGAAATGATTTTTCTTAAAATCACCCTTGACATTTCCTCTCCTGGTCTAAATTATCCCATACATCTTACATTGCTAGCTGACAATCTCATTGTCCATGGGACTCCTGTTTATATATCTCTCGACACTCAGATGCAACACATCCTGATTTCTCTTTAAATCATCACTTACTACTTATACCAACTTCTTAAAAGTAGATATTCCTTCTCTCTAATCATCCTGGCTTAACATTGTATAACACATACATTATCCAGACTAACTTTATTTAAACATAACTCTCAAAAGAGTGTTCATGTCCTTTAGAAAGCTGCTGAATTTTAGTAATGGACTGGAGAAAAAAGCTCATCACAACATCTTAATGAGTATGAACACTATCCAAACTTACACAGCATTCTTCATAATCTTTATTTGTAGCACACCAGCATCCCCCTGTCTTTAATGTGACACATATCTACTAGTCTCAGCAAATATTTCTCCTCTAAGTCCCCACCTTACTCATAAAGCCAGAAAGTGCACTTTAAACACCACCCTCTACTCTGGAGGATTTCTGAAATGTTGTTGCAAAAATTATATCCAATAGTAATTTTATTTTCTTAACGGTCTGCTTTGTTCTCTTCAGGCTTCGTGATGCAGAGAAATTTCTCAACAGAGAAGTAAACAAATGCTAGCAGCAGATCCATATAGAATCAAATCAGAAGGGAAAGAATTTGCTTTGTTTCACAATCTCCCCATGGTGGTAAGACAACACTTTGACCAGAGGATGGAAATGCTGATTCAGTGTTTACCCAGCCTGGAATGTTAGTAGTAGTGAAGTCAAACTTCCTACACTCCTGCCATGGAAAATTGCACTATTTAAGCATAAAAAATTAAATACATCTTATTACTTTTGACTGTGTTATCACATACACTTTGTTTTTCTAAGAGAAGTTTTAGAGCTCTTTCTTAGAAATAAAGTTCCTGAACTCAATTCTTGGTTATAAATTTGTCCTACTTCAACATCTCCACCCCCACCTCTACCTCTATTCTCAGACTACTCTAATAATGTGAATTTATTAAAAAGGTGAGGGAGGAAGTTATTGGTTTTACTTCCCAAACTAAAATTTAGAATTAATTCCTTAGTATAAATTTCTGTAGGAGTTTCTTAAATCCTCTTTTTAAATATCTTTTAAACAACCTTTTGACAGCAGCTGGATAATTGTTTTATTTTGAAGAAAGAAATTCATAGACAACCTTCTGCATAGAAAGTTCCTTTCTACCATTCTATTTGTTGAAGTCTTTTCACAAACATAAATTCATTTAAAAAACATTTTCTACTTTGGCAAAAATTGGAGCTTTATCACATCTGTGGTTGATTAGACAGACACTCTTTGTGTGCTACACTTTTTCTTTCTTCATTTCTTCATGTAATCCAAGGAATTTTCCAATCCTGGGCCCCAGAGCTTAGCCTGAATCCTTTGAATCCTTGTCAGTCTCTCTTTTGCCTCAGCCACACCCCAGTCAAGTTCTCCCTGTCTCCATGTTGACCTAATCACTGCTGCTTAGATTTTTCTCTCTACTCTGTAGCCTTTTTCAAGGTGCTTATGATAGATAGTAGTATCTTCTTCAATATCTCCAATTCTCCCTCTGGCACATTGGAAATCTGTACTACCTGTCCCTGTCTGAAAAATGAAATGCAACATGCATGGTATTCTGCTGGATGCCTATGCAGAGCCTATGCAGACCATCCCTCTGACAAAGGCCACTTGTGAATGATTTGTTGGCTAGGTACCTTGAATAATGGCAAACTAAACTAGAACTCTTTCCCCAAACCCAAATTCAGCTTAGTTTTTTTAAAATATACTTTTAAATCATGAGAATTGAAAAGCTATTCTTGACTATAGGGTAAGACAGGCTTTCTTTGGTGACATATTTTTCTGCTTATAAAGTGCTGTTCTTGAAATGATCTTCGAAATGTGGAAGTCTGATTCTGAAGCTACTGTGCTCAAAATTATCTTGTGGTATCTGGAAACAGAAAAACAAAACAAAAAAATTAAAATCCTATGTGTATGTATTACTTATTTTTCTGTTGCTATTATAAAATGTTATGATCAAGGCAATTTAAAGGAGATGAGTTTTTCGTGGGATGAGAGGCAATGAGGACTGAGAGTCATTGTGATAGAGAGGCATGGCAGGAAGCCACAGAGATAGTCAGAGAGTTAGCAGCATAACCACAATCATAAAGCAGAGAGAGACCCGGAAATGGGGCAGGTTATAAGTTCTCAAAGGCTTCCCTCCTCCCACCCCCACCACCTGTAACACATTTCCTCCAGCAAGACCACACTTCCTAAGCTTCCCTAAACAGTGCCAGCAACTGGGGACCAAATGTCCAAATTCCAGAGCCTGTAGGGCACATTTCTCATTCATATACCCACAGTATTGTATCCAAGGTGTTTTATGAATGAGTCACTATTATAGCCAATAAAAATATTTAATATCATAGCATTTTTAAAATATGAAAATACACTAATTGTATGTAGACTGTAATATCTACCACTTCTCTTTATGCACGACATAGTCTATAACTTTAAATCATGTCAGTATCTAGGCTATTGGAATATTTATCATAGTATTTTTATCATGGATTTTTCCTTAATGATTGACAATCTTTTATTCAGTCAACTAATACTGTTGAGATGGAATGATTGACATTTATACATTTAGTGTTGCCTCAACCAGTGAGGAACTCATCATTCATTATGACATGACTTATGGGGGTATATGTGTCTGGGATGGGGTGGGAGGGTCACAGAATGCTTGATGGGGAATCCTACCTGGCTTCCTGATTGTATTACCTAACTAACAATAAATGAAAACTCTCATGTTCTGAGTATCAAATATCTCCTTCACAGTAAATGACCACCCTTGTGGTAGATGATTGTGAAATTTGAATTAAATCACACATCTGGAGTATGAGGCATGAAGGTGGAGAGCGTCTGTCACAGACTCCTTCCCTGAAATTTGCATGTACGAAAACAGGTTTCAAACTTGCATATTATGTGTATTTCCACACCATTCTAGGGATGGACCTTCTTAGGGTTAGTATAATTCTTTCTACTGAGATCTGCCCTGTCCCAGCCTAGCTGAAGCCACTTTGTTCCAGGCCTGCCAGCTACTTCATATTGTTGCCTGTGTAATATACCTGCCAGTCACCGACACAGAAAAATAACTTGACTCAGAGCAGGGTCATGCTGAACACATCCCCAGTTTTGTTCTGTATGTTCTGTATGAGGTTTGTTAATCTTAAAAAATTCCATAAGGCTATACATAGAACTCATCAAGTTAAAAGTCGATGTGAACTGTTATGCCTAAAATGGCTTGAGTCAGAGATGACCATTGGGTAGCACTTCTTGCGCCTGCATATGATCTCATTGTGTTTTTTTTTTTTTTTCTTTATAAACCTGCCATGGGAAATATTTGTTGTCATAGCTCAGATAATTCTGAGCTACATCTCTGATCTGATCAGTATTAGGGTATTCATTCAAAAAACCATCGCTGTCTAACTGAGATCAGTGTTTGTGTGGCTTGTGGAGTGACTCCTGGTCCCCAACACTTCAAGACAATTTAAACTATTTCTTCTTCGGATGGTGATGATTGTTTCCTTTCTTTTTCAGCGTTCCCCCAACATTTGCGATTGAAGAGGTACAGGCGGAGAAAACAAGAGCTCTTGAAGCATTCTTTAGGTCTTACAGCATCTCCAGGGACTGACTTGCAAAAGTATCATTGAAAATATTTCTGTTCATGTGTACAAGTCTGCCCATCCTGTCTCTCCCTGGACAACATTGTAGTCAAGCCATCCAGTTTGACTACAGACAGAAAGCCTTGCAAAGTAGGATTTGCAATGATGTAAAGCAGGAATTCTCAACTTTCCTAATGCTGGAACCCTTTAACACAGTTTTTCATGTTGTGGTGATCCCCCAGCCATAAAATTATTTCTTTGTTACTTTGTAACTATATTTTTTTTCTACTGCTGTGTAAGCATCTTATATGCAGGATATCTGATAGGAGACCCCAAAGGGGTCCTAGCACACAGGGTGAGAACTGCTGGTGTAGAAGATTTGACTTGCAAGAGTGATTTCTCATGTCACTCTCTCATAGCAACTTGGAATCTGTAGCTACATTGAAAAAAATAAAAATATTTATTTTTCTTGATGTTCTCAAATTACTTTGTCAGTTGTCCTCTTATGTCACCAGATACTAGAGACAAATTGTAACATACATTAAAATCATGTAACTGTTATAATGTAGGCTCTATCCTTGCTTGAAGAAGTGTTATTAATTTTTGAGAAAGAAAAACAATCTTATCATGCTTCTTCACAAAAACCCCAAATAACGTATAACCCTTTACTCTTTTAAAAACCAAATAAAGTAAATTTAAATTAAATTAAAACAAAATTGCAAGCTTAACTAAGTTGTCTTTGATTTGTGGAAGACTTATAAACACGTTCCTCTTCTATGATAGGCAAAGAAAGCCATTTTTTTTCTTTTTTTCTTTCTTTTTTTTTTTTTTTTAGGTATTTTCTTTATTTACATGTACATTTTCCATTTCCCATCTTCCCCTCCAAAACAAACAAACAAACAAACAAACAAAAGCAAGAACAAACCCCTTTTGCCTCGCCCTTCCCCATGCCTGCCACCCCGCCCTCTCCCACTTATTGGCCCTGGCATTCCCCTACACTGGGGCACAAAACCTTCACAAGGCTGAGGTCCTTTACTCCTATTGATGATCGAATTTGCAATCCTCTACTATATACCTGCTTCCAGTACATTCAATCCCACCCTGTATAGTCCTTGATTGGTGGTTGGGTCCCTGGGAGCTCTGAGGGTACTAGTTAGTAATTGTTGTTCATCCTAAGGGGCTGCAAACCCTTCAGCTCCATAGAACCTTTCTCTAACTCCTTCATTGGGGACAGTGTACTCAGTTCAATGAATGGCTGTGAGCCTCTACATCTGTATTAGTCAGGTATTGTCAGAGCCTCTCAGGAGATAGCTATATGCTTGTCCTTCCTTCCGTCTCTGCTCCATAGTTAATCTCTGCCACTCCTTCTGTGGGTGTTTGGTTCCCCTTTTTAAGAAGGAATGAAATGTCCACCTTTTGGTCTTCCTTCTTCTAAAGTTTCTTGTGGTTTGTGGGTCATTCTCCCTGTATTCCAAACTTCTGGGCTAATAACCACTTATCAAAGAATGCATACCATGTGTGATCTTTTGTGATTGGGTTACCTCACTCAGGATGGTACTCTCCAGATCCATCCATTTCCCTAAGAATTTCATAAATTCATTGTTTTTTATAGCTGAGATATAGTAAGAACTAATCTTAGTATGTGCCTAACCTATCTCAACAGAAATCCATTTCCTTATTGCTGTTACCCAGCTCCCTATATCCCTATAGTTCTTAACTGTTCAATCCCTATGCCTGTAGCCTACATTATGTTCATCTCAGAGAAGGCCTATTTTATAAATGAAGATAAATTAGGTGTTTTTCCGGTTTGAAGTATTCCAAAGACATACTGAAGACCTTGTCAGAAAGTTCATGAGCAACATGAACGCCACCTTCAGTTGAGTTTTTCAGTTCCTGTTGCTCTCTTCTTTCCACAAAACATTGGCTTTCCTGCCATTTCTGAGATATAGTAGTCTTATGTATATCTGGATCTTTATATTTTCAATTTCCCTTCACGGAAGCATCTCTTTTCTAAAACTCTTCAAATATTTCCAGGCTCCTCTGTATCATTCCCTGTCTCCAAAAAGTATATTTTCATTCATTTTCTAAATTAAATACTCCATTCTTTGATGCTCAATTCCTTCATCTGACAATTTTAATTGTGATACATAAAATTATCGTATTTTTTTAACTGAAAAAAATCGGCGCCTTTCTTTACAATATAATACAGATTTTACAATGATAGGGCTATTGTAATGTTTACCTTGAATATTAAGATCTTAAATAATACCTAGAGTACAATGGGCTTTGAAAATATGTTTATAAACAAATAAATAAATAAATAAATTTTAGCATTATAAAAATGTAGCATTATTTATCTGTTGATACAATTAAACATTTTAATAAACTTATTATTATTTTTATTCCTGAAAAAAATCAATCTTGACGATGTTTCATTTAATTTGATGTTAAATAATTTTAAAATATGTTTACCGATATTTATGGATAAGATTAATCTATAGATCTCTGTGTTATCATTCAAAGCCCTTTAAAAATAGGCATTCTTTCTGTCATTTTCTAAGTCTCATATTTCCCATAAAAATGCTTGAGAATCTAAAAAAAAACCCACATCTATGAAGTTACTGAGCACAGGATAAATCTTTAGTTGTTTACATCTTTTCAATGTGAGTAGGGTCACTAGATATTTGATTTCTTCTTTTTCAAAAATAAATCTCCTTTTCCCCCAACCCATCTAGTTAGAAATTTCAAGTCTAACATGATAGTACTTCTTATAATTTAGATAAAATGATTATTTTCTGAAGCTTTACCCCCTTTTTTTTCCAGTTACATGAATCTGTTTGTGATTGATATGCTCAGCAAGCTACAAGTCACTCTCAAGAAAATCTCAATATCTTTGAAACTATTAGCACATTTCCTTCAGGTTCCAGTCCATCATATTTTACTGCATAGGAAAATGGTTTATAAATAAAGCAATTACCGACAAGAAAAAGCAATGTTAAATACATTCTATATGGCTATGTGTGTGTTGGAAGGGTCTTATGTGTAGTTTCTTTGGAACTTTCAATATTCCTCAATTTAATGCTTAAGTGGATGTTTTATTTAGTGATACTTCATTAAACTATACAATTTAATCAACTATTTGTGTGGTATATTTCACAATAAAAATGGTTTCATGAACTCAAAATACTGCTTTTGTTTTGCTCATTTTACTGGCAAAAACTTCACCACAGATCTGCTTCTTGAAGATAGACATTTGGGCACTTTCTTGTGGCAAATTGGAATTATAGAAAAACTTAAACAAGAAAGTAATGTAATAACATTTAAGAAGATCAAATTTCAAAGTAGGAAAACCTCCTATGAAGAGATTCCAATTGTTCCCTGGAGACGTTGCCTGTGGCTAAAATGAAGTTACAGGGGCCAGATCCAGTGCTCTGCCTGACTGAACATACCACTGACCAAAATTTATGAGACCGCTTAAGCGACTAAATAATAGGCAATGCAGAACAGTGATTCCTGGGAGACTGTAAATAAATGGAGCAAGGCCTAGGGTTCACCAATTCATTTCCATTGTTCCTGTAAAATGGTAAAGAAATCCTGGCAGAGCCCAGCAGCCCCCTAGGTTGATGAGACAGAGCTGCTCATTGGTCAGGTGAAATTATGGTAAGAATCATTAGCCTTAGCCTAAGGGCTGCTCTAACTATAGAGCAAGATTAAAAAAAAAAGAAGAAGAAAGAAATTAAAATCCTTGCTTCCAAATAACTGAATTCTAGGAAACAGTCAAGAAAGAATACTATCATAATATGAAAATATGTAGCACTGAACAAGGTAAATTTATAATGTCTGGAGTCTGATACTTCATTCTATGTTCAGAGATTCTGAAAGATCTAATGTCTGGTAGGAAGTTCACCAATAAAGATCCATCCAGACTGACCAGGAACCAGAGGCTGGAAAGCCCAGAGACCTAGCAAAAAGTCAATAAAATGATTCCTAATGATATTCTGCTACAAATCATAGACTGATGTCTAATCCAATCATCATCAGAGAGATTTCCTCTATCAGCTGATAGGAGCAATCAGGCCCCTGACAGAGGGACCTATAGGCAAACATTAGGCTAAGAGAGGGCCCAAATTGGATCTCCATAGGATTACCCCCTTGGATCTTGGAGAATTCCCAGAAGCTGGGGAGAAAGAGGGGGAGGGAAAATTGTAAGGGCTGGAGAGGTCAAGGACACCATGAGAAGATGTCCCACAGAATCAATGAAGCAGGGCTCATAGGGGGTCACAAAGCCTGAAGTAGCAATCATGGGGCTGGCATGGATCTGAGTTAGGTCTGCATGTATGTTGTAGTTACTAGCTTGGTGTCCTTGTTGAGGTCCAACAATGGGAGTGGAGGTGGGTGTCTCCAACTCTTTTGTCTGCCTTTGGGACCTTTTTTCTACTATTGGGTTTCCTCATGAAACCTTGATATGAGGACATGTGCTTAGTCTTATTGTATCTTGTTAGGGCATTTTCAGTTGATATCCCTGGGTGGCTTGTACTTTTTTTTTTT
>JADRCD010188981.1:3183-38439 GCA_019843815.1 Montemys delectorum | reverse complement strand
AATACTCTGAATTCTAAAATACTTTCTAATACTTACTTTGTAATTTCTATGCATTCAAGATTTTATGCTCTATTACTGTTAAGCATCATTTAAAGCCCTTATCCTACCGGAGACCCGGGGTTAAATCGGGTTTGGTTTTGTTTGTTTTCAGGATAAGTCATTGTGCTTCACTCTCCCAGAGTAAAGAAGGAACTCTGGACTCCAAGCGTCCGAAGTATTCCCCTTCCCATGACACTCATTCTGAGTCTTCAAGATACCGGAGTCACGATTATCGGAGGTGAGGAAGACTCTCCTAAGTACAGTGTGTGAACTTTGATAAATTCTCTAAACATTGCTTATTTTTTTTTTTAAATTTTGTTTCTATAAATTGAATGATGTCTGGCCTTCAAAGTGCCGGTCTTTCTTTTTAAATAGCTAATATATAAAATATTTGTCCGTGTAATAATATAGCTACTATTCCTTGAGAATATAGTAACCTGAACATTGTATAGGTTGCTCCTTTTCCATGTTCTATTTAGAGCAGCCTTTCAAGTCAGATAATAATTCAATTAGATTAGAGAAGGGAACTAAGACCCCTGGAGACATTCAGACTTCAACCAAGGGGCTAGAGAGATGGCTGAGTGCTTCAGAGTGCTTGCTGCACAGTCCTGAGGATTGGACTTAGATCCGAGCACTGCACTATGCTCTGCACTCCTCTTGCCTGCATGTCTACATACTTATAAAACACTGGAACACACACTTCGACACCTGCTTGTGTACACACACACAGTGACACATTCAGGAGTTGCGCCTTGATTTATCTGGTTCTAAAGCCTGGGTTATTGTCCATGTCCACACTGGCACCTCTTTTCTTTTTCATTTTCTCCCCGTTCTCCCACCATTTCCTTTTCTCTTCCTCATCTTTGCCTCTCCCCCGCCGCCTCTTCTCTTTCCTTCTCCGTTGAGATTGTGGTCTCACAATATGCTGCTGAGTGGTTATAACTGGGATTACAAGCACGCGCCATCATGGATGGCTTTATTCACATCTGTTGATGTTACTATGTTACTAGTGTTTTGAAGAATACTGAAGAGTTTGTTGTTCATACTGGCACAATATTAATGTCTGCATGTCAGTTATGGTTCAGTCCTCTGAGTAGATTTCACAGGCTCCTTTCCAGCATTTCTCGTGATAGGATAGCCACACCATCAAGTATAATAAAGCCTCAGTTAAAGACCTAACTAAGAACTTGGACAGGAATAGGTGTTGGTCACTTACGATGTCTGACACTGTGTTTCCTTTTTAAACCTAGCTGAGTGCCGTCGCCACTGATACTTCATGTAGGCCATTGGGTTACTACAGTGGACTGTTAATAGGTTTCTTATTCAGCCCTGTGATAACCAGGGTGATGTTTTTTTAAGTTTGCACAATGCAGCCATTCACATGTTTGAAAGTTTTACCAGGCGATTCAGGTTTCTTTTCTTTTTCTTTTTTCTTTTTTTTTTTTTATTAGATATTTTCTTTATTTACATGTCATACAATATCTCCTTTCCCAGTTTCCTCTCCAAAACAAAATTCAAAAAGCAACAACAAGAACAAACCTCTGTCCCCCTCCCCCTGCTCACCACCCTACCCTTTCTTGCTTACTGGCCCTGGCATTCCCCTACACTAGGGCATACAACCTTCACAGGACCAAGGGCCTCTCCTCCCATTGATGACCTACTTGGCCATCCCTTACTATACATATGCTGCTGGAGCCATTACTCTTACCATATGTACTCTTTGGTTGGTGGTTTAGTCCCTGGGAGCTCTGAGGGTACTAGTTAGTTCATATTGTTGTTAGTGCTAAGAGGCTGCAAACTCCTTCAGCTCATTGAGTCCTTTCTCTAACTCCTTCATTGGGAACTCTGTTCTCAGTCCAATGGATGGCTGTGAGCCTCAACTTCTGTATTAGTCAAGTACTGTCAGAGCCTCTCAGGAGACAGCTATATCAGGCGGGATTGTCCTTTCTTCAGCTCTGTAGTTAGTCTCTGCAACTCCTTCCATGAGTATTTTGTTCCCCCGTTTAAGAAGGAATGAAGTATCCACATTTTGGTCTTCCTTCTTCTTGAGTTTCTTGTGGTTTGTAGATTGTACTTTGTGTATTCCAATCTTCTAGGCTAATATCCACTTATCAGAGAGTGCATATAATGTGTGTTCTTTTGTGATTGAGTTACCTCACATACATTTCCCCAAGAATTTCATAAATTCATTGTTTATAATAGCTGAGTAGTACTCCATTGTGTAGATGTACCACAATTTCTGTATCCATTCCTGTGTTGAGGGACATCTGGGTTGTTTCCAGTTTCTGGCTATTATAAATAAGGCTGCTATGAACATAGTGGAGCATGTGTCCTTATTACATGTTGGAGCATCTTCTGAGTATATGCCCAGGAGTAGTATAGCTGGGTCCTCTGGTAGTATTATGTCCAATTTCCAGAGGAACTGCCAAACTGATTTCCAGAGTGGTTGTACCAGCTTGCAATCCCACCAGCAATGAAGGAGTGTTCCTCTTTCTCTACAATCTCTCCAGCATCTGCTGTCACCTGAGTTTTTTATCCTAGCCATTCTGACTGGTGTGATGTGGAATCTCAGGGTTGTTTTGATTTGCATTTCCCTGATGATGAACATTTCTTTAGGTGCTTCTCAGCCTTTTGGTATTCATCAGTTGAAAATTCTTTGTTTAGCTCTGTACCCCATTTTTTAATAGGGTTATTTGTTTCTCTGGAGTCTAACTTCTTAAGTTCTTTGTATCTATTGGATATTAGCCCTCTATCAGATATAGGATTGGTAAAGATCTTTTCCCAATTTGTTGGTTGCCGTTTTGTCCTATTGACAGTGTCTTTTGCCTTACAGAAGCTTTGTAATTTTATGAAGTCCCATTTGTCGATTCTTGATCTCAGAGCAAAAGCTATTGGTGTTCTGTTCAGGAAAATTTCCCCTGTGCCTATGTGCTCGAGGTCCTTCCCCACTTTCTTTTCTATTAGTTTGAGTGTATCTGGTTTTATGTGGAGGTCCTTGATCCACTTGGACTTGAGCTTTGTATAAGGAGATAGGAATGGATCAATTTGCATTCTTCTGCATGCTAACTGCCAGTTGAGCCAGCACCATTTGTTGAGAATGCTGTCTTTTTTCCACTGGATGGTTTTAGCTCCTTTGTCAAAGATCAAGTGACCATAGGTTTGTGGGTTCATTTCTGGGTCTTCAATTCTATTCCATTGATTTACCTGCCACTGTACCAATACCATGCAGTTTTTAATCACAATTGCTCTGTAGTACACCTTAAGGTCTGGGGTGGTGATTCCACCAGAGGTTCCTTTATTGTTGAGAATAGTTTTGGCTGGGTTTTTTGTTATTCCAGATGAATTTGCAAATTGCTCTTTCTAAGTCTGTGAAGAATTGAGTTGGAATTTTGATGGGGATTGAATTGAATCTGTAGATTGCTTTCGGCAAGATGGCCATTTTTGCTATATTAATCCTGCCAATCCACGAGCATGAGAGATCTTTCCATCTTCTGAGATCTTCTTCAATTTCCTTCTTCAGAGACTTGAAGTTTTTGTCAAACAGATCTTTCCCTTGCTTAGTTAGAGTCACACCAAGGTATTTTATATTATTTGTAACTATTGTGAAGGATGTTGTTTCCCTAATTTCTTTCTCCGCCTGTTTATCCTTTGTGTAGAGGAAGGCTACTGATTTGCTTGAGTTAATTTTATATCCAGCTACTTTGCTGAAGTTGTTTATCAGGTTTAGGAGCTCTCTGGTGGAATTTTTGGGGTCACTTTAGTATACTATCATATTGTCAGCAAATAGTGATAATTTGACTTCTTTCTTCCTTTCCAATTCGTATCCCTTTGATCTCCTTTTGTTGTCTAATTGCTCTGGCTAGGACTTCGAGTACAATATTGAATAGGTAGGGAGAAAGTGGGCAGTCTTGTCTAGTCCTTGATTTTAGTGGGATTGCTTCAAGTTTCTCTCCATTTAGTTTGATGTTGGCTACTGGTTTGCTGTATATTGCTTTTACTATGTTTAAGTATCGGCCTTGAATTCCTGATCTTTCCAAGACTTTTATCGTGAAGGGATGTTGGATTTTGTCAAATGCTTTCTCAGCATCTAATGAAATGATCATATGGTTTTATTCTTTGAGTTTGTTTATGTAGTGAATTATATTGATGGATTTCTGAATATTGAACCATCCCTGCATCCCTGGGATGAAGCCTACTTGATCATGATGGATGATCGTTTTGATGTGTTCTTGGATTTGGTTTGCAAGAATTTTATTGAGTATTTTTGCATCGCTATTCATAAGGGAAATTGGTCTGAAGTTTTCTTTCTTTGTTAGGTGTTTATGTGGTTTAGGTATAAGAGTAATTCTGGCTTCATAGAACGAATTGCATAGAGTACCCTCTGTTTCTATTTTGTGGAATAGCTTGAGGAGTATTGATATTAGGTCTTCTTTGAAGGTCTGATAAAACTCTGCACTAAACCCATCTGGTCCTGGGCTTTTTTTGGTTGGCAGACTATTAATGACTGTTTCTATTTCATGACCAGATATGGGACTGTTTAGATCATTGATCTGATCTTGATTTAACTTTGGTACCTGGTATCTATCTAGAAAACTGTCCATTTCATCCAGGTTTTCCAGTTTTGTTGAGCATAGGCTTTTGTAGTAGGCTCTCATGATTTTTTTAATTTCCTCAGTGTCTGTTGTTATGTTTCCCTTTTCATTTCTAATATTGATAATTAGGATAGTGTCTCTGTGCCCTCTAGTTAGTCTGGCTAAGAATTTATCTATTTTGTTGTTTTTCTCAAAGAACCAGCTCCTGGTTTGGTTGATTCTTTGTATAGTTCTTTTTGTTTCTATTTGGTTGATTTCAGCCCTGAGTTTGATTATTTCCTGCCTTTGATTCCTCTTGGGTAAATTTGCTTCTTTTTGTTCTAGAGCTTTCAGATGTGCTGTCAAATTGTTGGTGTATGTTCTCTCCAGTTTCTTTTTGTAGGCACTTAAAGCTATGAGTTTTCCTCTTAGGACTGCTTTCATTGTGTTCCATAAGTTTGGGTATGTTGTGGCTTCATTTTCATTAAACCCTAGAAAGTCTTTCATTTCTTTCTTTATTTCTTCCTTGACCAAGTTATCATTGAGTAGAGTGTTGTTAAGCTTCCACGTGTATGTGGGTTTTCTATTGTTTATGTTGTTATTGAGGAGCAGCCTTAATCCATGGTGATCTGAAAGGATGCCAGGAATTATTTCAATCTTCTTGTATCTGTTGAGGCCTGATCTGTGACCAGTTACATGGTCAGTTTTGGAGAAGGTACCATGAGGTGCTGAGAAGAAGGTATATCCTTTTGTTTTACGATAAAAAGTTCTGTAAATATCTGTTAAATCCATATGTTTCATAACTTCTGTTAGTCTCACTTTGTCTTTATGTAGTTTCTGTTTCCATGATCTGTCCATTGCAGAAGGTAGGATGTTGAAATCTCCCACTATTTTTGTGTGTGGTGCAATGTGTGCTTTGAGCGTTAGTAAAGTTTCTTGTATGAATGTAGATGCCCTTGCATTTGGAGCATAGAGGTTCAGAATTGAGAGTTCATCTTGGTAGATCATACCCTTGATGAGTATGAAGTATCCCTCCTTATCTTTTTTGATCACTTTGGGGTGAATGTCAATTTTATTCGATATTAGAATGGCTGCTCCAGCTTTTTTTCGGGGGACCAGTGGCTTGGAAAATTGTTTTCCATCCTTTTATTCTGAGGTAGTGTCTGTCTTTGTCACTGAGGTGAGTTTCCTGTATGCAACAAAATGTTGGTTCCTGTTTATGTACCCAATCTTATAGTCTATGTCTTTTTATTGGGGAATTGAGTCCATTGATATTAATAGATATTAAGGAAAAGTAATTATTGCTTCCTGTTATTTTTGTTGTTAGACTTGGAATTCTGTTATGTGACTATCTTCTTTTAGTTTTTTTTTTTTTTTTTTTTTTTTTGGAAGATTACTGTTCTGGTTGGTTTTGTGTGTCAATTTGACACAGGCTGGAGTTATCACAGAGAAGGGAGCTTCAGTTGGGGAAGTGCCTCCATGAGACCCAGCTGTGGGGCATTTTCTCAATTAGTGATCAAGGGGGTAGGACCCCTTGTGGGTGGTGCCATCCCTGGGCTGGAAGTCTTGGGTTCTATAAGAGAGCAGGCTGAGCAAGCCAGGAGAAGCAAGCCTGCAAGGAACGTCTTTCAATGGCCTCTGTGTCAGCTCCTGCTTCCTGCCCTGCTTGAGTTCCAGTCCTGACTTCCTCTGGTGATCAACAGCAATGTGGAAGTAAGCTCAATAAACCCTTTCCTCCCCAACTTGCTTCTTGGTCATGATATTTGTGCAGGAATAGAAACCCTGACTTTTTTGCTTTTTCAGGCATGTAGTTCTCCTCCTTGTGTTGGAGTTTTCCATTTATTACCCTTTGAAGGGCTGGATTTGTAGAAATATATTGAGTAAATTTGGTTTTGTCATAGAATACTTTGGTTTCTCCATCTATGGTAATTGAGAGTTTTGCTGGGTATAGTAGCCTGAGCTGGCATTTTTGTTCTTGTAGGGTCTGTATGACATCAACCCAGGATCTTCTGGCTTTCATAGTCTCTGGTGAGAAGTCTGGTGTAATTCTGATAGGCCTACCTTTATATGTTACTTGACCTTTTTCCTTCACTGCTTTTAATATTCTTTCTTTGTTTTGTGCATTTGGTGTTTTTACTGTTATGTGGTGGGAAGAATTTCTTTTCTGGTCCAGTCTATTTGGAGTTCTGTAGGCTTCTTGTAAGTTCATGGGCATCTCTTTCTTTAGATTAGGGAAGTTTTTCTTGAATTTTGTTGAAGATATTTACTGGCCCTTTAAGTTGGAAGTCTTGACTCTCTTCTATACCTATTATCCTTAGGCTTGGTCTTCTCATTGTGTCCTGGATTTCCTGGATGTTTTGGGTTAGGAACTTTTTGCATTTTGAGTTTTCTTTGACTGTTGTGTCTCTGTTTCCTATGATATTGTCTGCACCTGGGATTCTCTCTTCTATGTCTTGTATTCTGTTGGTGATGCTTGTATCTATGGTTCCTGACTTCTTTCCTAAGTTTTTTATCACCAGAGTTGTCTCTCTTTGTGATTTCTTAAGTGTTTCTACTTCCATTTTTATGTCCTGGATGGTTTTGTTCAATTCCTTCACCTGTTTGGTTGTGCTTTCCTGTAATTCTTTAAGGGATTTTTTGCGTTTCCTCTTTAAGGGCTTGTACCTCTTTACCTGTGTTCTCATGTATTTCTTTAAGGGAATTATTCATGTCCTTCTTAAATTCCTCTATCACCATCGTGAGATATGATTTTAGATCCAAATCTTGCTTTTCCGGTGTTTTCAGATATCCAGTACTTGCTGTGGTGGGGGTACTAGGTTCTGATGAAGCCAAGTAGTCTTGGTTTCTGTTGGTAAGATTCTTGTGTTTGCCTTTTGCCATCTGTTGATCTCTGGTGTTAAATGTTCTTGCTGTCTCTGGCTGGAACTTGTTCCACCTATGGGTCTGTAAGCCTGTGTCAGCACTTCTGGGAGATCAGCTCTCTTCTGGAGATCAGCGCTCTGCCTCTGCCTCTGCCTCCGCCTCCCAAGTGCTGGGATTAAAGGTGTGCATCACCACCGCCTGGCCTGTTTTTTGATTGTAGTCATTCAAGTGGGAACCATATGCACTTGTGTCACTCAGATTCACAATAGCTAAAGGCAGAATTTTCAGGTAAGATAAAAATTAAAAGCAAGTGAAATAAATACAGAAAAACTTAGCTGTAAAGGTAGAAAGAAAATTAAGAATAGAATCATGGGATATAAGAAAAAAAGAGCAACCGGGTGGTGGTGGCCATATGCCTTTAATCCCAGCACTTGGGAGGCAGAGGCAGACAGATTTCTGAGTTCGAGGCCAGCCTGGTCTACAGAGTCAGTTCCAGGACAGACAAGGCTACACAGAGAATCCCTGACTCGAAGGGCGTCAACAACAAAAAAAATAGAATAAAAAGCAAAAAAAAAAAAAACAACTGTGGAGCCTGGTGCCTAAAGTCCCAGTGCTTCGGATGTAGTCAGGAGGACCAGGAGTTCAGTGTCACCTTTCGCTATATATCAAGTTTAAGGCCAACATGGGCTGCATAAGACCTTGTCTAAAAGAAAAGAAAAAATGAAAGGAAACGAAAAGATCAACATTGCCTGGCTTTTTTAGAGGAAAAAAGCAATGTATGAATTTAAAGTGATAAGTTCAGTTTACCAAGAACAGTTCCAGTAGAGCTGGATAAATCACAGTATTAGTGAAAGAAAATGGAAATAGTGAGCAGAAGCCTTCTTTAACCAGAATATGTGACTGAAATGAATAGGGACACGGTAACCTGTGAATAGTGCTTGTCTGTTGTGTTTCCAAGGAGAACGACTCTCCTGACCTTTCTGCTGCTTTATAGTATGTCTGTTTGCCTTTAGTTTATGACTTGAGTATAAAGTACAGTGGTTGGCTGAATCAGCTTCCTTTGAAGCTATGAGTTAATTTCTTTCCTGTGTGTTTGTCTCTGTGACATCTGCATACACAGAAGTAGTAGTGGCAGCAGCCGACAAGACAGTCCTTCAGTTCCACCTAGTAAGGAGAATGAGAAGACATTCCATGGTGAGAAGATGGAGAGTTCAGTGGACGAACAGCTGCAGACGGCTGCAGACGATTCCTTACGAAGTGACAGTATTCCGTCTCTGCCTGACGAGAAAGGTAACTTTCCGTGTATACATATGCAAAACTGGAGGAAGAGCGATCCTTGGGACAAAGTAGCAAAGAAGTCCATTAAACTCACACATTGACTCCTTTGCTTTTGTTGTGCTGCTGGAATTTGAACTCAGGGCCTTATGCATGCTAGGCAGTTGCTTATTGAGGAACTGTACTCTCTGGGCTTGAGGGTTTATCTGGAAAATCGTAGTTAAAAGTGATAGACTTGCACATCTACCTTAAGAGGTTACTACCGAAGTGTTGTTTCTCTTTACTGCTTGTAGTAACTTGAAGGAATTACTAAGAAAAAAGGAACCAAGTATTAAAGGTTTAGAAAATTCTCAGCCAGTACCTGTTTTTATTATTTTAAAGTTTTTATGTGTGTGAGTGTTTTGCCTGCATGTACGTCTTATGGACCACATGTGTGCTTGGTGCTGGCAGAGGCCTCAAGTGGGCACTGGATTCTCTAAAACGGGAATAGATGGTTGTGAGCTGAGAATATGTGGGTGAGAATCAAACTCAGGTTCTCTGGAAAGGAAGCAAGTGTTTGTAACCACCAATCCATGTCTCCAGCCCTACCAATCTGTATCTTAGAGGGGAGCTGCACTAGAAGGGAGAAGAGTAGGAAGAAAGCAAGTGTAGAGATGTAGCTACCAGCAGAAACAATGCCAGTCTAAACTAAAGTAGGCAGGATAAAACAAAACAAAGGAGATCAGACTTCTAGAATGGCATGAGATGGGTGGTTAGTGTGTCTGAAGCTGTGTTCTTTGAAAGGGAGAAGGATTCCTGGACACTTAGTAGATCAGTAAGGCTGCCACTGCCAGGTCAGGTCAGGTCAGGCCAAGGTATCAAGGCTGTTCTACCCATCCCAGTTCCATCAATTAGAACATTAGCATTGTCCAGACTACTTTTATATTTATTTATAATTGTTATAAAGTTGAATGGCTGAAACATTCTCAGTTACATTAGTGTTTTACATCCCTGGATTTATATGAACAATTCACACATAAATGGAACTAGAAAAACTACCAATACTTAAGTCCTATTTTTCCACTTGCAATCTCAGTCAGGTATATTTTGACCCTGTGGGGGAAAAATTAATATCCAGACTACCAATAACAGGAAGAAGAGAGAAGAATCATTTTTTGCGGTTTTCGAGAATGAGATGTTTCCTGGCATGGTAGGTGCTTAAGCATGTTCTCCACATGCCATTCATCTACATTCTAGTTAGCTGTCTTTTGACATAATTGTTCCGTGTTTTTTTCGTGGATGACAAACAGGTTCATGTGGGGTTTGTTGTTGTTATTGTTGTTGTTTATTGTTGTTGTTTTTGTTTCTCCGAGACAAGGTTTCTCTGTGTAGCCCTGGGTATCCTGGAACTCTCTAGACTAGGCTAGCCACCTGCCTCTGCCTCCCGAGTGCTGGGATTTAAAGGCGTGTGCCGCCGCCGCCGCCGCCGCCACCACCACCACCCAACCAAGTTCATGTTTTTCAAAAGGATGCCCACGTAACTTTCATTTGCTCTCATGAGTGAGAACTTTCCTTTAAGATAAGATCTGTTTTGAAGTCAGAGCAGTGTTTGATTGGATGCCAGAATCTTAAGTTCACTGAGCTTCTGATAGATCTCATTGCATAGAGTGGCACCTTTTCTGTCCCACAGCCAGCGGCTTCCCTGATTTTCCAGCAGAGGGCACACTCTTCTGAGTAAATTTTGTAGCCACTTGGCTCTTAGGTGTTTTACCAACAGTCAGTATGTAGGCAGTTTGCTTTGTGAAATCTAGGTAAATTAAAAATTGCATAGATTTAGAATGTGATAGGGAATTATGCTGGTCTAGAAAAGAGAGGGTAGAAGATTACTTTTCTATGGCTTATAACCACTAATCCCAGGAAGTCTGCCAGGTTCCCAGGGGCAGGCCTGAATTCTGTCCTGCCGAGTGGACCGTAAGCCCAGCTAGACAACTGTCGGCTCCCACCAACACGAGTGCCGCTCATTGCACCTTTATGCACATCTCACCAAGCTGGTTATTGTCATGGGTCACGGGTTTGGAGCTGAGTGGGATAGTGTAGTTGCTCTGTCCACTGGCAGCTTGCACAGTAGGAAAGAGGCTTTCAGGTTAGATCCAGCTCAAGTCACTAAAGCTGTGTATCCAAAGTGTATTCAGCAGTAAGATAGCTTAAGTTTTATTTCTTTGCTAAAATGTTAAATGTTTATAAACTTTTGTTCCCTCTTGTCATTTCTTTTGTGAAGCATCTGGTCAGAAACTTTGTATAATAGGGTTTGCCTAGTTGATCTGTAACTGCTCTTTGTGACTTTCACATCAGGTACCCCAATTCCACTCATCTCCCCATCCCTTTGTACCCACTCTCCACCCTTGTTACCTCCCCACAAAAGAAAAAAATCTTCTTGTGAAAGCTGTAATGTGTCTCAGTGTGTCCCACAGTTACCCTTGTCCACACTTCTTTACTTGCAAATGTTCACTGCAGTGACTCATTGGTCTGGTTCAAGGCCTCTGGCTTCTGCTACACTATCAGTACTGAAACCTCACTGGGACTCCTCAATATCCTGTTGTTGCCCTGTGTCATGGAGATCCTGCAGCTTTGAATCTGCAAGACTGTCCCCTTGACAAGTTCCAGCAGTTCATAGATGAGTAGATGTTGGGGTGGGCCAGCTCTCCTGCACCCATGCCACCAGGGTGAGGTCTCCAGCACTCCTGCAACTAACTCATCCAGTGCTGCAGCTGGCAAGGGGCAGAGCAGTTCTACTCTTACACCCTCAGGCCAGCTAACCCACACCCACACCAGCAGGGCCAGCTCTGTTGTGCTGCCCAGGTGAGGCGCAGGGTCTGCTCTCTTGTTCTCACCTTGAACCCCTGCAACCAAGACCAACTCTACTGTATTGCCCAGGCAAGGTGCAGGGTCTGCAGTTGGTGAGGGGTAAGGCTAGCTCTCCCACTCTTATGACCTTTGGGCCAGCTCTCCTACATAACATAGGTGGTGAGGGACAAGGAAAAGGAGGAGGGCATCTCTTCCTTGCCCATGCCACCATAAGACAGACTGGTTTCAAGTTTCCCCAGGGTCAGCTCTACTGTGCTGCCCAGGTGAAATGCAGGGCATCTTGTGTGCTGCAGCAGGAGAGGGGCAGGGCCAGCTCTCCTGAGTTCTGTAGCCTGTGAGAGGCAGGATTAGCATATTTCTTATTCTAGCATTTCTAGGTATTTTTAGAGTTTTTTTTTCTTTTTTGTAAGATATTTCGTTTTTCCTCTTAAATGCTAGACACATTTATTTTTGTAGAATTGCCTCACTAAGAGGCAAAAGGGATTCTATTTAAAGGCCTACTGAGAAGAATTATACTGATTAGGTATGGGGCTGGGGATGTGGCTCAGTTGGAATCATGCATGCCTAGCATACACTAAGACCTGGGTTTGATGCACAGCACCACATAGCGTAAACTAGGTGTGATGGCATACAGGGTGGCATAGGGTGTGAGCCCAGCACTTGGGAGGTAGAGCAGGAGGATCCGGAGTTAAAGGCTAGCCTGGGCTACGTGGGACCCTATGTCACACCCTTCCTTTCCCTGTAAAAGAATTATGATAATTCTCTCCATTCTATTAGACTCAACTTCTATTGCAACAGAATACTCCCTGAAATTTGATGAATCTATGACAGAAGATGAAATAGAAGAAAAGTCCTTTCGATCTTTACTACCTTCTGAGAGTCATCGTAGATTTAACATGGAAAAGAAGAGAGGCCATCACGACGACTCTGATGAAGATGCTTCCCCAGACAAGACCACACTGTCTTCTGCCAAGGTATGTTCTTACTAAGGAGGCAAATGGTTGCAGTCAGAGTTTTCAAAAGATATGAGAACACATTTATATAAATACCAGTTATATAGTTGGCGACTATCAAAAATATTTTCCAAGATCAGATTTATATTATATATGTGAAATCTTGCCTGGCTGTTCAAATAAACTAGAATATAAACTTATTAGTTATAATAAGACCTTTAAAGATCTCAGCCTGTATTACTTACAGCTTTTTCATTTCATCCATTTAAAATATACATTCTTCTTTCCAAATTGTGTGCTTGAGGAAAAATGGGACAGAGTTGTTTGTTTGTTTGTTTGTTTTGGTTTTTCGAGACAGGGTTTAGCCCTGGGTATCCTGGAACTCACTCTGTAGACCAGGCTGGCCTTGAACTCAGAAATCCACCTGCCTCTGCCTCTCAAATGCTGGGATTAAAGGTGTGCACCACCACTGCCCAGCAGGGACGGAGTTTTACCCTGCTTTGTTCCCTGGTCCACTGCATGACTTGCAATAAAATAATGTTCATTAAAAAATGTTCAATTTTTTTTTTTTTTGGTGAATTTCACTTCCTTCCTCTCCTCTCTTTTTGAGCAATATTTTCTTATGTGGTAGGTAGTTTATACAATGCTTATTTGCTTTATTTCTTTTTTATTCATTTCTTTTTAAGATGAAATCTCACTGTTTCTCAGACTGGTCTCAAACAGGTTCATGGAATCTGCATATCTTAGCCTCTGGTCATGTGGCCCCACCCTATCTTTTGTAATTTATGTAACTTTTTAAATGAAGTTAAATACCAAAAATTTTGAAATAAATTGTGTGCTTTAGGAGCTGAGCATGCCATTCTCAGGAGGACAGGACAGCTTTTCTAAGTTCACTATGGAGATGGTGCGACAGTACATGAAGGAAGAGGAAGTGCGTGCAGCTCACCAGTCCTCTCTTCTGCGGCTTCGAGAAAAGGCCTTAAAGGAAAAGACAAAAGCCGAATTAGCCTGGCTAGAGCATCAAAAAAAGCAAGTTCTTTCAATAAGTATCATTTTCAGTACTCAGGGGACTTTTTGAATAAGAAATGCTTTATGTCTTACGATGTTTTTATTTGTGATGTTGGGGAATCAAACCTGTGTTTGGTGAATGCTAAACACTGTGCCACATGTGAACCATATTGCCATCCTGTCTCATCTGATGTGATCTCATCAACACAGTTCTCAAGCTAAAAATAGTGGCAATAATCTTTGGTGTGTGTGCTACTTACAAGACAATTTTTGTCTTGGTAAATGTTTTCATTTCTTAGATCACTTTATCCAACTCATTATAGGTTGTCATTTTATACTTAGTGCCTCTCAAGTGCTATATGTTGCTCAACGTATATTGCTGTCCATAGAAGATGGAGTCCAGGGCTAACACCCCCTCCCCCCCCCCCCCACATACACATACACATATTCAGTAGAACACTTGCTGAAACTAGTACTTGTAGCAGTTGCTTTCCACATTGGAAGACAGACATTGCATTAGTTTCTAGGTTTTGAAATTGTCAATGTAACATTGGTATCAATGAAAGATTATGCTCTGCAGGCATCTGCGAGACAAAGGAGAGGATGACAAGATGCCCCCACTCCGGAAGAAGCAGCGTGGTTTGCTTTTAAGACTTCAGCAAGAAAAGGTGTGTTGGGGACAGCATCTGTGGGACAGTTTGTTCCCAGGGAAGCGTGTGCCTGTGGCATTTTACCTAGCCACATTTTGCTATTATCACTGTTTATAAGATTTAGCTGATACTACTGCTATTGCTGTAGTACAATAATTACTAGGCATTTCTTGCTAGTCTCACCTATTTTAAAATTGTCATATTGCTTACCAGACTGTCAAATGTACCTTCATGTACTATAGAGAATAAAAATCCTACAAAATACAAATTAAAAACAAAGCTAAGTGTAGAAAAGTGGATGTGGATTAATACTTAGCATTGTTTCCTTGAGTAGTATTTTATGGCATTAATTCCATATTGACTAGTTTATGACTTAGTGGACTGAGAAGGACCTTAGCTTTGGGTTGTGGAGAGGCAGTTGATGATGATCAGGAACTCAGGCTCTGGGTTTCTCGTTGCCTGCACTAAGGTTATATGAGTGATGTAATAGATTATTACTTAAATAGTGTCAAAAAATCAGTTTACCCAGGAATGTCATTACTTATGATAGGAAATACATTAGCTTTCTGATGCCATAATGAATACCTAAGGTGAAGAAAAGGGTTTATTTTGGTTATATTTGAGAGGTTTCAGTACATGGTTGGTTGGTCCAGTTGCTTTTGGGCCTGTAAGTTAGGTAGTGTAAGAGACTAGTCATGACCCAATCTAAGTTCCTCTCAAGAGTCTACCACTGCTTAATCACTCCACAAGCCCGAGACTGGCCTTCTATGCATGGATCTTAGGCGACACTTACCCAGTGAGAGCAGAAGATTCACATTCCTTTCCCCTTTGGAAAAGTCATTGAGTTATATGTTATTTGCTTCAGAAATTCAAGCACAAAACAGTGCCCTAGCACAATCTGGGGACATCAGGTTGAACTGTTAAGTCATATTCTTTCCTCTTATGTATGTCCAGTTAAAAGAGTAGATTTTGATTAACAAAGCCCTGATTAAATGGCAGAAGTGATCATCTTATGATTGTGACCCTTGCATTTGTCTAGCTTATACTATGTTTAACACAAATGTAAAGCTCACACTTGGGGCCCTGCTTTGGCTAGCTGACTACAGTGATTAGTGAATGGAAAAGTATTTGTGCAGTTATTTGAATTGGAAATTGAACAAGCCAAATGTTTTTGTCTTTTTAAACTTGTGGGTTCCATTAAATTCTTAAAATTAACATACCAAGTGTCTTAGGGTTTTACTGCTATGAAGAGTCACCATGTCCACAGCAAGTCTTATAAAGGCAAACATTGACTGGGGTTGGCCTACAGTTCAGCGGTTCAGTCCATTGTCATCATGGCAGGAAGCATGGCAGTGTGCAGGCAGACATGGTGCCGGAGGAGGAGCGGAGAGTTCTGCATCTAAAGAACCTCCCCTTGCAGTGACTAGAGCTTAAGCACTACTCCTACAATGACACACTTCCTCCAACACTACCACACCTATTCTAAGCAGTGACACACCTCCTAATTAATAGTGTCACTCCTGGGAGCCAACCATTCAGACACATGAGTCTATGGGATGCCAAACCTATTCAAACCATTATAGAGTCAGAATTTGGTAATTGTTGAGTCTGTCTTATTTTATTTAGCATAATAATTTCAGTTCCACCTATGGGCTGGTTCCATATTGTGGCTATTGTGCAGCAGTAAACACAGCCTGTGCAGAGACCTCTGCATTCTGATTGCTTAAAATCTTATTTAGATGCTGAATTGTATTTCTATCAGGATATGGCCAGAGTGGTATAACTGGGCCACCTAGTATTTCTATTTTTAGGTTTTAAAAGAGACTCCATACTGATTTCCATAGTGGTCACACCAGGTCACATTGCTACCCATCGTATGTAATGGTTTCTCCTCTGGGTCCTCATCAGTGTTTCTTGTCCTGTTTTCTGGATGATAGTTGTCCTGATTGATGATGGCATGTGTGCTGGCTGGTTTTGAGTTTGGGGAGGACTGTGGAAGGACTTTGGAACTTTGAACTAGAAGAGCCACTGGTTGTTAAGGACTCTGTGGGATGTTCTGTAGGAGCTTGGAAGATCATGTTGAGAACAGTGCAGAGATGGAGGCCTGGCTTGTGAAATTTCAGAGGGAAGATTAAAGACTCTTATCAGGGCCATGTTGTTTTGATTGTAAAGATTCTGTGGTTCTGGTTAGCTGGGGCTGAAGTATCAGCTGTGATTAACAAGATACCAGAACTACTAAAGCGAAAACTTTGCATTACTGGGACTATTGATGCTGGTTAGCTGGAGCTAAGAAATTAGCAGTGATTAAGAAGAGACCAGCATCACTGAGGTGACATCTTCTGGGAAGTATTTTCTGAGAGCACAAAGAGGCTATGTTCCAGAGATAGCCAAGGTTGTACCTTGTGCTGCAGCAGGACTTGGTAATGTGTAAGAGTCACCCAGGTGGTACTAGTTTTGAAGGCATGAAGGGGTCATGAAGAGCAGCTGAGGCTCAGCACAGTGAGAGTCCATGGAAGGCCATTGGTGAAGGTGCAGCCTCAGTTGCAATAGATGACCCAGGACTAAAGGGGTCATACAAAGGATTTGAGGCTTGGCACCATGAAGACAGTCTATGAGAGGCTACTGGTAAAGCCTAGTTACAGCAGTGTTTTGGGAATGCCAGTACTATGCAATGACCACCAAGAACAGCAGCAGCAGTGGAGTACAGGCATCTGAAGCCTAGAAGACAAGATGTGTGCTACAAAGGGCAGATCTGAAGAAGTGACCAAAGCCCTTAGAGGAGCCCAGAAGATCGTGAGTTGGATCCCAGACATTGGTTTTGCTTTTGATTGTGACTGTGCCCTGATATTTTTCCCTCTTGAAGGAAGAAAGTATTTCAGTGGAGCCCACAGTTAAGAGACCTTGAATTTTAAAAGATATTGGACATTTTAAGTTGATTGAACTTTTAATATTTAAAGACTGTGGGACTTTAGATCTTGGGGATGAATAAGAAAGTAAGGGTTGAGGCTTAATAGTGATGCGTTTGTGTGTCAAGTTGACAAAGGGTCAATTGTACTGGCTGGAGTTATCACAGAGAAGGGAGCTTCAGTTGGGGAAGTGCCTCCATGAGATTCAGTTGTGGGGCATTTTCTCAATTAGTGATCAAGGGGGTAGGGCCCTTTGTTGGTGGTGCCATCCCTGGGCTGGAAGTCTTGGGTTCTATAAGAGAGCAGGTTGAGCAAGCCAGGGGAAACAAGCCAGTAAAGAACATCTCTCCATGGCCTCTGTGTCAGCTCCTGCTTCCTGACCTGCTTGAGTTCCAGTCCTGACTTCCTCTGGTGATCAACAGCAATGTGGAAGTAAGCTCAATAAACCCTTTCCTCCCCAACTTGCTTCTTGGTCATGATGTTTGTGCAGGAATAGAAACCCTAACTAAGACAGCATGTAAACGTTCTTTCAGTTATCTTTCCTTTTGTGGACTGGGGACAGCTCCAGTCTAGAATGCCACCCTTACTTGAAAGCATTACTGACAGGCAGGCTGTGCTGTCTGTAGCATTTAAGAGCACTTGCTACTCTTGAAGAGGACTTGGGTCATTTGAATAGTGAAAAATGTGTTTTTTGTCACATTACAATGAATCCAGAGTGCTAACCACTAAACTGTTTATTTTTCAGATAGCTAATAATTTTAAAAAAGAAACAAAACCCGACAACTCTCAAACATAAATAATGAAAATAACTGGTTTTTAGTGTCTTTATTGTACTTCTCTCATTAGTAAATTGAGTGGGCAGAGAGATGGCTCAGAGATTAAGAGAACTGGCTGCTCTTCCAGAGGTCCTGAGTTAATTCCAAGCAACCTCAGGGTGGCTTATAACCATTTATAGTGAGATTTAGTGCCCTCTTGTGGTGTGCAGGCATATATGCAGGCAGAATGTTGTATACATAATAAATAGTTCTTTAAAAACAAAAACAAAAACAAAACAAAACCCTGCACTAAGCGGCATAGACTGATATCATTAACTTGCTTTTCCTACCTTTAGGAATTTCTTAATAATTCATAACATAAAGTAGTTATAGAGTTAAAGTATTCTTTGGATAGTGAGGAATGTTAGGATTTAAGAATTTAACAGTGCAATAGTGGTTACACTAATTGGTTTGCTGATGTGCAGCTATTAAACATGTAAATCTAAAGATACAGTAACATTTTGGGAAATGTGAAAGGTATGAAAGGTCAAAGGGACTATGAATTTGCCAGCATGTTTGACTATAGGTATTAAACCTAAGAGATCATGCTAAACTGTTTTAGAATGATGGTGTTATTTATAACATTTTCCCTCCACTAATTTGAAATGTTTTAGGTTTTTTTTTAAGATTTATTTATTTACTACATGTAAATACATTGTAGCTGTCTTCAGACACTCCAGAAGAGGACATCAGATCTTGTTACAAATGGTTGTGAAACTACCATGTGGTTGCTGGGATTTGAACTCAGGTCCTTTGTAAGAGCAGTCAGTGCTCTTACCCACTGAGCCATCTCTCCAGCCCATGTTTTGGTATTGTTATGTTGAATTACATTGTATCTGTGATCTATTGACAACTTGATTCTTTTCTGTATGCTACTTTGAATTTATCTCCTTCAAATCTCAACCCCTTTTCCTAACTCTTTAAATGTTAGGCAGAAATAAAGCGGCTTCAGGAAGCCAATAAGGCAGCTCGGAAAGAAAGGCAGCTGATTCTCAAGCAGCAGGAGGAGATCGAGAGGATCCGCCAGACCACCATAAAACTGCAGGAGAAGCTGAAGTCTGCGGGGGACAATAAATTGGTAATTTAAACGAAACTTTTATTAATTTGTTTCCTGCCTGTGTTGCTTGTTAATCTTGGCTCACTTTGTATTCTGAAGTAGTAGGTATGTTTGTTCAGTGTGATCTAATAATGACTTGGATAAATTCCTGTGTGCCTGCTTTTGTGTATAGTAGGAAAACATCTCAGAATACATGGTTCTTCCTTTAGTTTTAAATTCTCTCTCTTATGAAGTAAAGTGGGGCAGAATTCTTGGATTTGCTGATCTGTCATTACTTCTCAAAATTGAAAGGAGAGACTATTCTCATTATATGGTATTCCTCTCAGCTGTCCAGATTAAAGGAGATAGTTAGGCAAGAGCAAAATCTGCTCTATTCCAAGGTACTGTAGAGTATCAGTACTGTGTTGGAATATTCAGGATTTTGTAACAATGTAAAATTTTAAATCCCTAATTTTCCCGATTTTGATTTTTGAAACATTCTCAAATTAACAGAAAAAAATTAAGCACATGATAAATTTATTTTTCTGAGTTGCTTAATAATAAGTAGCTAACAAATTAATACTGATATAGTATTACTACTTAACTTCAAGACTTTTCAGTTTCTCTACTTGTCAAAATGGTGCTCTTTAGAGCAAATCAACTCCAAATTGCTAGTGGCAGTTTTTGTATCTTTTTGATTTTTTCCTCCTTCAGTCTAGAATAGGTTCTTGACCGGATGGATGAAAATACACGACAGTCATGTTGTAGAACATTCCCTAACGGGCTTTGTCTGTTGTTCCCTCGCCATTAGATTCAGATTATGTACCTGTGGTAGGGGTATCATGTAAGCGATTTTGTATTTATTGCTGCCAAGAGGTAGACCTTGATTTTGATTGATCCTATTATTGATTATTGTGCCTCAATCACTTGATTAGTTTGTACTAGACTTTACTGTATTAACGAACAACTTTTCTGTTGCTGTGACAAAACATCACTACCAAAGAAACTTATACAAGAAAGCATTTAAATGGGTTGTCAGTTTCAGAAGGTTAGGAGTCTGTTGTGGCAGCAAGTAGCAGGCATGTTGGCTGGAACAGCAGAGAGTTCACATTTTGATCCACAAGCAGGAAGCAGAGAACACACTGGGAATGGCACAACTCCTGAAAACTCAAAAGCCCGCACCCCATGGCACATCCTCCAGCAAGGCCACACCTCCTAATCCTTCCCAAACAATTTCACCACCTGGAAACTAAGTATTCAGACATGAGCCTATGGCAGCCATTCTCATTCAGGACACCACACCTGTTCATCTTCTCTTTCCTTGTATCTTCCTTCTCCATTGACTGTGGTGCATTTGCTAGGGAATTCTCTGTGGAAAGGCCATCCCTTAGTGCTCACCAAGATGTGGTACTGATCACTTGCTTCCACATGAACTAATATGTTGCCCCATTTACTTGGATCCTGCACACAAGCCATGCTCTGGAATAAGATGTGCTTTTTTTAACCCTACTCAGCTTCTAGTCTCCCACTCTCCCTCTAGACACAGGTAGAGACATGTTTTTCTCTCACAACTTTAGGTCTCATTTGTTCAGGAGCAGGAAGGAAAAGAGAAGAGATCTGCTTTGTTGTAATTCCATAAAATTTAAGCAGACAAGGTGATGTGTACTTATCTTCTTGTAAAGTAATGAGTATAACTTAGTATTTATGGGAAAGATGTACTAAGCTATTAAAATGTCACTGTGTTATCTGTAGATTTTTGTTTGTTTCATTGTTTGGTTTTAGTATGTTTTTAAAGATAAGATCTTGCTATGTAGCCCTGGCTAGCCTGCAGTTTGCCCAATAGCCCAGGTTGTCCATGAAAGGCTGGCAGTCCTGCCTCAGCATCCTGAGTGCTGCGGTTGTAGGTACCATCATATCTGGCTTCAAGTGTTGCTTGTTGCTTCTTAGAAGTAATGTGCTGCTTGAGCCAGTAATTCCTCCATGTTATTCTTGTAAATTTTGTAAAATCTGTGAACATACTGTTTTCCATAAAAATTTTTAAAAATTTATTTTTCTGGTATGATTAAAGTTTATATCTTTTGATAATTTTTTGTGTGTATATACTTTTTATATTCCTGTAGTGCCTGTTATGTTTTGTTTTTATTTTGAAGCAGTGCTTGAGATTAAACCTCGGGCCTCACACTTGCTAAGGAAGCACTCACCCGCTATGCTACATCCCAGCCCCTTGTATTCCCTCTAAGGGTTTTAACTTTTAAAAATCAAGAGGACATTTGGGTGTTTGATTATACTAGCAGAAAATTTTGGATTTCCTTAGTTAGGAAAAGAACTTATTATATATAATATAACATTTTTTAGCTTGCTCGCTTTCTCTCTCTCTCTCTCTCTCTCTCTCTCTCTCTCTCTCTCTCTCTCTCTCTCTTTCTGTTTTGCTCTCGCTCTCTCGCTCTTGCTCTCTCCCTCTCTCTCTCCCCTCTTTCTGTAGTACAACATGCATAACATAAAAATTTGGTTATTGTTTGAGGGAGAGTCTCACTGTGTATACCAGGCTAGCCTTGAATTCACTATTGGTAGTTCTAGCTGGTGTCAAATTCCTGATCCTCCGAAGCTGCTTCCTGAGTGCTGGGGTTGTAGACACATGCCACCACATCTGGCCATTTTACTGTCTAAATTACTTTTAGTTATGTGATGGATTTGTTTTCTATGTAATTAATCTGTTGGCTTCAGTTGTTATTACAACTGTTTTAAGTTTAAACTCATGTTGACTGTTTTTAAGATCTCCTTGAGATCTTATGTCAGTAGCATCTATTCTGTGTTGTTTTCAGGGCTCTCTTGGTGATGATGTTGATGCAGAGGACAACAAGGCAGCTAGTCCTGGTCCACCTGGCATGGAGACCCGTAGTCCTTCCCCAATATCTATTTCCAGCAGTGAAACTAGCAGCATCATGCAGAAACTAAAGAACATGAGAAGCCGCATGGATGAGAAGTAATTATTATTTTGTGTTTCCTGTTTAATCACATTGATATGCTTTATCAGATTAGATTGAGAGAAAAATATTTTAGCAGAATTACTAGATTAACAGCCATTAACTATGCATCTTATTTATAGAACAATTTTTCTCAATATAATTGGGTTTTTTAATTTGGAAAAAAAGATAAAAACAAAGTAGTAGTCAAATATATGTTCATGATGATAATAAAAGAAAGGGAGAAAGGGTACATATATATATATATATATATATATATATATATATATTCTGATGTCTCATCATTGGCTCAGTGACGTATCTCAGAGGTGGTCAAATACATACAGTGTTAGCTTTGTGAGTGGGCATGAGTTCTGCAGCTGAACCCAGAGAGGCCGAGACGCTCTTGGTATGGACTTACTTGTCATTATTCATTTGTTTAGTGAAAGGGTCTCACTCTATAGCACAGGCTAACCTAGAACTCACTTATAGCCCTAGTTGGCCTGAAACTTCTGGGAATTCTCCTATCTCATTTGTTATTTTTATATTCTAAAATATATGTGTGTGTGTGTGTGTGTGTGTGTGTGTGTGCGCGCGCGTGCGTGCATGTGCATGCGTGTTCGGGTATGAGGGGGGCACATGCTTGCAGGCTACCTTAAGTTTTTGAAATAGGGTCTCTCACTGAATTGTGAGCTCCCTGTTGGAACTAGATGAGATGGCCAGCAAGGTCCCAGGGCTACTAGCCTGTCTGTACCCCCAACACTGGGTTATAGGTACTGGCCACCGTTGCTGACTTTTATGTCAGTGCTAAGAATACAAACCCACGTCCTCAGCTCATGCAGCAGACACTTTACTGGGCTATCTCCCCAGTGCCTAAAAAATAAATTTGAGCATTTTTTTTTTTAACTTTCTTTATTTTGAGACATAGCCTATGTAGCTCTGGCTGGCCTGGAGCCTGCTATATAGACCAGGCTGGCTTTAAACTAACAAGAAATAATCTACCTCCCATGTGCTAGGATTAAAGGTGCGCACCACCACAGCTGGACCCCTAAAACATATTTTTAAAGTGTGTATGTGTGCTCTTGTTCATGTGAGTACAGTATGTACAGGACTCAGGACGATCACCTTCCATCTTGTTTGAGATGAGTCTCTTGATCACCACTGCATATGCAAGAGTAGGTGGCCCAGAAGTTTTCTTGGTTTCTCCTACCCACACTTCACATGCTATTGTGGGCGTGCTGGGATTACTGACATATGCAGTACCAAATCCAGCTTTTACACGGACTCTGGGCGTTTAAACTCTGGTCCTCATGCTTGTATTGCAAGCATGTTATCCATTGAGCGACCCAGCTCACCATAAAATGTTTTAAAGATTTTTAAAACACTTTGGTGTGTTGCGAGGGGTGTGAAGGTGGGGGAACAATAAGCCATGGGATTTGTATGGCAGCCTGAGGACAATCTGTAGGAGTGGGCTCTCTCCTTCCAACCCATCTGAGATAATGAACTCAGATCATCAGGCTTTGCAGCAAGTGCCTTTTCCTAATGAATCTTTCTCTCCCCCACCCTCCCCACCCCAAGCTCAAGGACAGTTTATTACCATTAGAAAACAACTTCCAGGACAGGAAAGATGTAAATACCAACAGCTGCCTGGAGAATGGAAAGAAGGGGACACGAGGGACACGAGGGACATGAGGGATACGTGCCTGAAGCTGGCATGGAGGTCAGATACGTGACTGAGGAGCGGCCGCGTGGGAGTGAGGGAGCCTTAGAGAAAGCAAATGCTAGAGAGACCCAAAGTTTTTTTGTTGTTGTTGTTGTTTTTTTTTTTTTTTTTAGGTATTTTGAGACAGGGTTTCTCTGTGTAGCCCTGGCTGTCCTGGAACTCACTCTGTAGACCAGGCTGGCCTCGAACTCAGAAATCCACCTGCCTCTGCCTCCCAAGTGCTGGGATTAAAGGCGTGCGCCACCACCGCCTGGCCCGAGACCCAAAGTCTTAAGCATGCTTAGAAAACAGGTACAAAGAATAAGGACAGATACAAAGGAGACGCTACACTTTTCTCAATAATTCAGAGAAGGAGACAGTCTTATGAAGCTGCTGCACTCCAAGACAAGGATCTTACTATACAGCTTAACTTGGCCTGGAGCTTACTATGTAGCATAGGCTAGCCACTTGTTCTGACCCTCCTGCTCACAAGTACTGAATGGGATAACAAATGTACCCACCACACTCAGCTCTAAGACTTCTCCTTTAAAGGAAACTCCTACTTAGATGTAGTTCGGTTGTATATAAGCTCTGAGCACATAATGTATACGCATGTAATAGTTACTCTTAAAGTGTTAAGTTAATTGAGAACAACTATAAAGTAGCTTCCTCCCCCTGTAGGTGTCTATCTACTATCTAACTTTCTTCAAACACACTCAGTTTGGGAAGGAAAACAGGTTTTTGTTGAGTACTATTTTAAGTTAATACTACGAACTACAGGAAGAATTTCACTTGCGTAGTTAAAGAATTCTAGTGAAGCCCTTGCTTCCCTGTTACATGGAAGCGATGTTAGAGCTTATTAAAACATTTTAATGAATATTTAAGGATGGTTTAAGAGAATAAATGAAACAGAGACAAAGGAAGATAGACTTTCTGGCTTAAGTTATATATATCCAGGGCAAGGGTGGGGGCCTTTAAAAAGAATCATATTAGATTCATATGTATATAAATTTAAGAGTCTCAAAATAACTATATACATGATTTTGGTGGCTTTAACATTAAATTGCTCAAAAGGTTCAAAGATTAGGCAGGAATATTTATACTTACTTTAGTTTTGTTTTGGAAAGAGGGTCTTACTATGTAGCTCTGGCTGTCCTTGAACTTGCTATGTAGACCAGGCTGGCCTCAGAGTCTCAGAGATCCGCCTGCCTGTGCCTCCCTAGGGCTGGCACTAAACGTATATGCCACCATGCCCAGCTTGAAGCACTTGACTTTTATTTCAAGGATTTTTCTTCAGTAAATGAAATGAGGTAGTTATGAGGAGCATTAAGATGTTCATGTGCCGCTAAATAGAAACATAGGTCAAAAATCAGGAATTTTTTCACATTAATAAGTCACAAAGAGGTCAAAATGTGTTTTACTATAAACATAAATTATAACCTTTGTTGGTAAGATTTCTTTTTTCAATTTTCATCAGGAATAAAGGACTTTTTCTCCTTCCTTTGTTTCCTTAATATTTACTGCTTAAGACAAAATTTTAAAATTAAAGAGAGTGACTGACTAGGTAAATGGCTCTTTAGGTAAGAGTGCTTGTTACGTAACCATGAGGACCTGATTTCAAATCCCTAGAGCCCACATAAAAGGGCCATTCACATACGTGTAGCCCTAGTGCTGTGAGAAGTAGAGACAGGAGAACTGCTGGGGCTCGCTGGCTAATAGCCTAGTTCCAGAGTCAGTGAGATACTGTCTCAGGGAAGTAAGGCAGAGAGTGACAGAGCCAAACACAGTCACCCTCTGCTGGTCTCTGTACACACACAGATGCTGCCAAAGGATCAGAGTTCCATAACCAGCCAGGACCGCAAAAGACACTGTCTCACAGACTCACAGACAGTATAAACTCCACGGTAGAGTGTTGTACAGGCAAGGCCCTATGTTTGATCCGCACACCAAGGAGAATTTTTAAAGTAATTTTTTAGGCTTTCTTCCTAAATTGGTTACTTTTTTCATCGCAGTGACAAAATACCTGATAGAAACAACTGAAGGGAAGAGAGGTTTGTTTGGGTTCATGGTTTCAGCAATTTTAGTTCACCATCATAGGCAAGGCAGGTAACCTTGTCTGCGGTGGCAGGAACATGAGGCAGCTGTCTGCACCGTGGCAGAGAGAAAGCAGAGGTGAACCAGAGGCAGGTATGATCTTTAGAGGTTTCTACCCATCTTCCAGGTGGGCCTGCTTGCTAAAGTCTCTATAGCCTTCAAAAGAGTCCTGCAAGCCCAAGGGCAGACATTGAAAACTAGCGTGTGGACAGTTTACATTCAAACCATAGCCGTCCCTTTCCTGCACTGTTCCAGGAATAATGGATCATAGTTTTTTATTACCATCCTAGTTTTCATTGGTTGCTATGATAAACTCCATGGCCCAAAGCAACGTTTACAGGAAAGTGTTTATTTCACCTTACAGCTTATAATCAGTCATAAAGGAAAGCCAGCACAAGGCCTTCAGGCAGGACTGATGAAGCAGAGACCATGGAGCACTGATGCTTCCCCACGGCTTTCTCACCTTGCTTTTTGATACAGCCCAGGTATACCTGCCTGTTGTGTCACTGCTCACCTTGGGCAGGGCCCGCCCATCTCAGGCATTCATCAAGAAAATGTCCCCTGGTCTTGGTCTGCCAGTCTGATGGAGGGTCTCATTGCTTAGACTTTAGTTGTGTCATTGATGGACAGCAACCAGCACAATCACTCTTTTCCGTTTTATATTTTCCTCCAAATGCCTGGGAATGGAGCAGGCCTGTTAGTCAGTTACTACGAACTTATATGACTACATTACGCCTAAGCACTGCTATTTGTGCTGTAGATAGCAAAGACACCCTACTGTATAGATATACATCCAAGACTAATCATCCTTCCCAATAAAATTAACATTTGGGGGAATTTTTAAAAAATTTTATTTTTTATGTGTGTGAATGTTCTGCCTGTATGTGTGTATGTGTGTATGTGTGTATGTACACCGTATACTTGACTGGTGCCCTTTGAGGCCAGAAGAGGGCGTCAGATAGCCTGAAGTTGGAAGTACAGGTAGTTCCAAGGTGCTGTGTGGGTTTAGAGAACGAAACGCAGACCTCTGCAGAAGCATCAAGTGCTCTTAACCACTAAGGCATCTTTTCAGTTCCTTGGAGGGAAACTTATTATTTGTATATTACTGTTTGCTGTCAACTTTCTGAATTGATTTTTATGACATTTTCTGAAGTGATGATACTATGATACTACTTTGGGCCTTTAATGATTCACTGATAATTATGCCCTTGGTAAAATTTATATTTCTAGTAGATGACTTTTCTTGACCTTTTAAAAAAAATACCTCTTTGTATAACCCACACTAGCCTTAAACTCCAAGTGCTGTGTTTCTGTCACTCCCGTATGGTTACCTGGTTAGCATCCAAAGGATTCCTAGCTCTAAGGGGCAGGGCTACTTAAAGTAGCCCTTGATCTTAAGGTTTTTCTCAAGCTTTAAGGGGCACTTTTAGTTATATAACATATACATATTAAATAAGGAAATGTGTTTTTGGGAAGATGTTTCAAATGTATAATTTCTTATCTCTTAAAACTATTTTATAATAGCTATTTCTCTTGTTTTTTATTTTTAACAGTTTTTGAATATGTTTGTTCTTTAATAAGTGACAAACAAAAGTCAGTTCTTGTTTTAATAAAGGAAAATTGTTTTCTGTAAAAGGCTAGACAAAAAAATGTTAGCTATACATTCTTTAAAAGTTGTTTTATGTGTTCCAATACTATTTTACTTTCTATGCTAGGTCATGCATGCATTTAGCAGTCTTATACTTAAAAGGGTGGGTGATGTTTGAATGCTATAAATAAATTTTTAAACCTTCAAGTGCATTTTATTTTACATGATATTTTGATAATTAGCATCAAAATAAGTTTATTGTACATTCATAAAGAATGACAAGGAACATTGCAGTGTCTTTCTGAAATGTGCAGGAATGCATTTACTTAAAAGTTGAGTGCAGAAAATCAAGGCAATCCAGATAAAAACAAATGTCTTTATATGTGTAAAAATGAACAGAGTGATGGGCAGACATACTGTCTAGGAGATGCATAGAAAAGACGTCCCTACCTTCAAAACTCCATGGCGGATTCACACCCAGACTCTCTCCCTTCTGGGATGTAGTGATTGACGCTTGCCCTTCCAAGGCAACAATGAGATGTTGCCTTAGCTGCAAGTCACTGTTGTTTGCATGGGAACAGGAGCATGCTCTGTCAAAGAGGGTTAGCCTGTCCAACCATCGCTGCTTCTATCATTTTACCGATGTATGAAATCTGTTTACTACTACAAAAGAAGAGTGAGTTTCCTCTGCCTTTAAGACTTTAATATATGAAATTTTCTTATCATAGCCTTACAACTGAATTGTTCATAAAATTCTTTGCTGACGGTATTTATTAAGATCAGCTCACTTTATTCCTAATTGTACATCCTGATATTTCAAAAAATGGGTATTTTTTTTGTAATTATTATTTAAGTGGCCCTATGTTAGACTTAAAAAGCATGATATCTCCAGTACTTTCTGTTAAAAGTTTGTTGTTAAAGTTAAAATATTATTCTGTAAATTGGTTTACTGAATTATATTTTTATTTTCAAGCTAGATCATGATGGTAAGGTTAAATAAGACAAATGCAGTAATTTATCTTAAAATACATAATAAGGTACAGGAACAAAAATCAGCTGCTCAAAGTTCCATACGTGTATAGAGTTACTGACATGCCAGCGCAGCACTATCGTGTTCACTCAGGGTTAAAGCTCCTTGAAACATAGTTAGCTTCACACTGTCCTTCTCATTATAGTCTCATAAACAAGTAAATTTACCTGAAAATGCAGATGATGGCCATGCAGTGTTTGAGAAGACACATTGATTTGGAATCCATCAATAAGATCCATAGCAGTCTCTCATGTATTTGTATGAACCACACATAAAGGTTCCCTTACCGAGCAGCGTGTGATGTCCAGGATGCATATTAAAAGGTCCTCATTCGACTCCTTTGCTTTCCCCTTTTCCTCCTTCCTGCCTCTCGATCTCTTGGTTTTAAAATCTTCCTCCTTATTTTGTAGACACTGCTCTCCTGTTCACTACTTCTTCTCTGTCTTTACGTCTCACCACTGGGCCTCTCTCAGTGTCTGTTTCCCCAATCTTCATCCCAAATTCCAGCTGTATATCTACAACCAGTTGGTCAGGTAACTTTGCACCTTTTTCAGTGCACTCTTCGATAGAGCATGCTCTGGTCTTTTCGTTTGTTGTGTTTGCCTTTTTCTTTTTCTTTTTTAGTTTTGTTTGTTTAACAGCAGCCCAGAGGCCTCTTGTCACATGTCATGGGCTTTACCCTCGTGTCTCTACTCGAGATGACATGATGGTTGTTTAAGGATGAGGCATCAGCTCCTATGGCCTTTTATTGCTTGTTGGAGTGTGAGATCTTTTTCCTTGGTTAGCTAGCATTACAGATCTAACAGCAGGAATTAAAGCTGCCTGCCCATCTTGTATTAGTCACAGCATCTGTATGTAGACAGTTAATTAGTGGCTCTCAACTAACCAAAAATTTTTTTCCTAAATCAATAATATCTCCCACCCCTTTAGGCCCAAGATAAGATTTGATTTCAGAAATCAGGTTAAATTGAGAGAGTCAAGGCTTGTGGCATCAAATGGTGCTCAGCGTTCATACACAAAAAGATGTATCACCTGACATTGCATTGCTTAGGTAAAAGCAAAGCCCGAATTTGAAAATAACAATAAAAGGGGGATATATAATCATTTTTCTTTGTTTGTTTGCTTGTGTATTTGGGCACCTTGGGTTTGTTTTTATAGTTGCTTTTAGTTTTTATTGTTTTGAGTTTTGTGTGTTTTCTGGTCTGAGCTTCTAGAATAAATTTCTTACATACTCTCTTATGAAAAACAGTCACCTATAAAAAAAAGGAGTATGTAAGTTACTGAATAACAGCGCTAGTCAAGTTTGTTCAAATATGCATTAGATTTTCTTTTCTGAATTTACTACTAGCTTTCCTTCACTACCCTGACAACCTGTTACAAGAAAACACTAATTTTCTCATATTAAAAAAAAAAATAAGTTGGCTCATTTTGCATCTGTCATTTCAAGCTTAGGGAAAGAATGATCTGAGTGCCTGCTTTTGCACAGCTTGTTGGTAAGGCATGAATGACAGCTTTCAAAGTTACCTATGCCTAGAGTTGGTCTTCTAACTGTCTTCCCTGTATGACTCTAGGTTTCTGACAAAGCGAGAACAAAAGCTAATGCAGCGCCGACAGCATGCAGAGGAGCTCCTGGAGTGGAAGCGGCGTCTGGACGCAGAAGAAGCAGAAATCCAACAAATGGAAAAACAAGCTTTGGCTGCCTGGGATAAAGAACTAGTAAAACCCAAAACTCCCAAGAAAGAACTAGAAAGCCAGAACGCAGAGCAGAAAGGTAATGAACACAAACTAAAGCCTAACATTTTATTTATTTATTTTTGGATGGGAATGGTTAAAAGTGAAGAAAGCAATACAGCTACACATGATGCTCAACTTTTAAGAAACTAAGTAACTTCTTGCCAATGTAAATATGAAGTTTTTTTTTTAATTCAACTTGTTGAACACTTAATAGATGTTCAAACAAGGAAAACTCAGGTGTTTAATTCTTTATTTTCCACAGAATGCAAAAAAGAGATCATTTTTCATCTCGCTTTATGATTTAGTATATAACTTTAATACTAAATCTATAAAAGAATAACATGAGAAAAGAAAAAGCTGTTCTTTTCTATTCTGAATACTGTGCATACAAATCTAAACAAGAGAAATTACAGTCACTTAAATGGATTCAGAAAAAGACTTAGGATCACATATGTAAACCTCAGATCAAAGTACACATGGACAGGAACTGTCTTTACCCAGCAAAACGGAACAAGAAAACCCAAACTTAAAGCAGGTATAATACTCACTGATAAAACAAAAAACTTTCCCCTTGAAAATGTTTATTAAGCCTCATATGAAAGTCCTAGGGAGTTCAGTAAGTCTTGAAAAAGAATTCAAAGCTGTAAATAGGGAGTGGAAGACACAACATTCTTAGTACTTACAGTTAATAAAGATATACACATAAACAAACCAGAATTTGGTGCTGGAGAGATGGCGCATTAGGTGAGAGTGCTTGTTTTACAAGCATAAGGACCTTTAAGTGCCTATGTGAAAAGCTAGGCAAGTCTCCATGTCTGCTTGTGAGCCCAGAACTGTGGGGCAGGGACTGCCAGCTCTGTCAGTGAGAGACTGTCTGTCTCAAAGGAATATGGTAGAGAACAGTAGAGCAGGACACCTGACCTTTCCTGACTTCCACACACATGTACATAGGCACATATAACTGCATATACGTGTACACATATACTCCTCTGTCACAGACAGGAAAACCCAGGATTTACATTTTGTTAGAATAATGAGTGACTTTAGCAAGATCCCTAGTTAGAAAATCTAAACAATGAAACCCAGTTGTTTTGGGCTGGAGATGTCAGTCTGATGCTGGAATGTTTGTCTAGAGTGCGGAAAGCCCTGCGTTCCTCCCCAAGTACCTGGATGTTATGGCACAGGACTGCCTCCCAAAGTGGAGGCAGGAGGATTAGAAGTTGAGGTCAGTTTCAGCTTCACAGTAAATTTGAAGCCAGCTTGGGCTGTCTGAAACCCTGACTCAAAACCAACCAAATAAGTCAACAAAAACCCACTTATTCATGCTTCTGCATGTGGCCCTTGTCATATTAATTGAATCACTTTAAAAGGGGCAGGGCGGGGCAGTGCTGGAGAAATGGCTTAGTGGCTTTGAAGGCTTCCCACCCTTCAAAGGACTCAAGTTTGGTTGCTAGCATCCATGTTAAGCATCTCACAACTACCTGTAACTCCAGCTTCAGGGTATCCAATGCTCTCTCCTAGCTTCCTTGTTTACCTACACAGACATGACACACACACACACACACACACACACACACACACACACACAAAAGTAAGTCTTTCTAAAGAAATATTTGAAAGTAGGAAAGAGATCCAGAAGAGTAAGAAGGTGACAAGAGAGGATAATAGGTAAATCTGATACATTATATACAAGTATGGAGATATAAGACTTCATTGTGTATAACTAGTAAATTTTAATGTAAAAAAAAAAAGCCCTCAATTATATGTCTTGGACAAATAAAAAATTGGCTTTTAAAAGTACCATTTTTTAAAAGTTAGAAGTAGAATTGGGCATGGTAGCACACACTTCTAACTCCAGAACTCAAGAAATTGAGGTAGGGGAATTGTGACTCTGAAGCCAGTTTAAACTACATAGTCTGAGATCAGCACAGGGAAAACCTGTCTCTAAATAAAGAAAGAAACAAAGAAAGAAACATGGGTGAATATAAATAAGCAAATACAAACAATAAGAATTACTTTGATACAAGGTTAATAATACAAGACCTTTGTTAAGGAAAATTTAGAGCTTTGTTGGGAGATCTTAAACAGCAAAACAATTTCACATTATAAATGAACCCCGTGTCATATGATACTTATTTTTCTTGAATTCACCTCTAGAGCTAAGGCCACTTAAATCTGAGGCCCACCAAGGTTTCTGAGAAGGGTTTTGATGACCACTGTTAATTTTTTATGAACAAAAGGTCAAAAGAGCAAAACCCTGGTAAATAAGAACCATAACCAGTGGAATCTACTTCACCATATACCAAGACTTTTAATTTAAACAGTGTGATAGTTACGCAGAGATGGAAAGAGATGGAACAGAGAACCCAAGAAAGACCCATGCATTTATGGAAGGTTGACATGACACCAGCAACTTTTAGACTTATAGAGAAAGAAGGGACAATCCAACAGATGCACAGGAGGAGACAATGAAGTGTTGAGTCCACTCCTGACAGCATGAAAGATCTGTACCAGCCAAGTGGGGTGCCTTTAATCACAGCACTTGTGAAGCAGAGGCGAGAGGATTTCTGTAAGTTCAAGGCTAGACTGGTCTGCACTTTTGAGTTCCAGAACAGCCAGGACTGCACGAAGGGGACCCTGTTTCAAAATAAAAAGAAAGAAAAGAGAAGAGAAGAAGTGTGTAAGGCATCATTTTCCCTCACTGATGGAAGCATGGCTGGGTTTTTTTTTTTACTTAGTATCTCCGTTATAAACAGTGCCACAGATGTCTTCAGCATAGTTTACGGTGTATATATAGGTGCATACATCATGTGTCTACTTAGAGTACAGCAGAAAGTTTCAGACGCTTCACTTAACCAAAATATTCATCTTTGATGTTGTCTGTTCTGTTGGTTGCAGTCCATTGCTTACAGGTCTAGTGAGTTAGCACTCACAGTTGGGAAGTGTCCTGGCAGAGCAGTTCTCAGATGGTTTTGGCCTCCGGACCTATTTATATTTGTAAAAATTGTTAAGAACCACAGAGAATTTTAGTTCATGTGTCTGCAGGTATGCTTATACATATCTGTATTTACCATATTAGGAATTAAAACTAAAAAAAAGGTTTAAGTATTAATAATTTTGGGGGTTGAGGATTTAACTCAGTGTTAGAGCAAGGTTTAGTTCTTTGTTTTGTTTGAGCCATGGTTTCTCTGTATAGCTTTGGCTGTCCTGGTTTAGGCCAGGCTGGCCTCCAACTCACAGAGATCTGCCTGCTTCTGCTTTTTGAGTGCTGTGATTAAAAGTGTGTGCCACCAACACCTAGCTTAGGTTCAGTTCTTAGTTTTAGAAACCAAAGAGAAAGAGAGAAAGATGCGGAGAGGGAGAGAGGGGGGAGAGGGGGGAATTTTGCAAAAAGACACCATCCCCCCAACCAAGGAAACTATTAACTTATTTTTAAAAGAAGTAAAAAATGGCTAGGGAAATAGCTGGTAGAGTGTTTACCCAGCAGTCATGCAGGAAAACCTGGGCCAGTTGCCAGCACCATAGACCCAGTCATGGAAGGTGGAGGCAGGAGGATTAGAGATTCAAGGTCATCTGGATTACATATTGAGTTTGAGGCTAGCCTGGGCTACATGAGACCCTTTCTCAAAAGTAAAATTGAAAAAAATAAACATTGCCCTAATAACTAAAAAAATGTAAAATAGCCAGGCGGTGGTGACACACGCCCTTAATCCCAGCACTTGGGAGGCAGAGGCAGGTGGATTTCTGAGTTCGAGGCCAGCTTGGTCTACAGAGTGAGTTCCAGGACAGCCAGGACTACACAGAGAAAGAAACCCTGTCTCGAAAAACCAAAAAAAAAAAAAAAAAAAAAGTAAAATAGATTTCCCCCAAAAAGGTACCTCCAAAGAGAATTATTTTACAGTTTATGAGGTAATTTTAGTGTCAGACTGAGTAAAATGAATTGTATTCTTATATCTGTTTCTATATTTGACTTGTGACAGTGTTTTTTGGGTATACATATACATTAATATGTAAAAGATATACTTCAACTAGCTGTACCACTATTCATAAGAATATTTGAAATAGAAAAAACCCTACATTTCTATTAATGGTATATTAATATATTCCAGTAACCAGCATGTATATTTGCATATTTTACCATGCTCAATTAAATGAAAAAAGAATATAGTTATGCAAATCAACATGTAAGAAGCAAAGTAAATCACAGGTGGCCACCAGTGGTTTGCCGATTCCTTTTCTAGGCCATTTCAGAACATGTGAAGTTAAATAATCTAGTAACAAATGATACATAAAGAAAACCAAACGTTTTCGTGTGGTCTCTCTCCAGCTTTGGCCGGAAGGTAAATTAAAAATAGCTTCCCGTGTTAAAGCTGTTCACTAGGAACTATGGGATGTAAGTGTGTGGCGTGTGACCAGGTCAGTGGAGGAAAGCTTTCTCAGAGCTGCCCTTTAGTCCATCAGTCAACAGTAGCCAGCATATGAGTTTGGATGATATAAGCAACAGGGTCCAGAGAAAAAATAAAAGAAGCCAAAAGCAGTCAGCATGAGTTGATTGCAGCAGCTGAAGCTCACTCTAAGCACAGCTGAGTCATGTATTTAAGTGTCTATAGCTAACAGACCTCTTGAAACAGCCAAGCAGAACCCTAATGAAAATGACTATTGTCATTATTTCCCTTCTAAATGAAATCACTAAAAACTTGGCTGTCACCACCAACAGTTACCTTCAGAATGGATTCTGCAGGGAGCCAGCCTTCTTGCGGCTACTCATGTCCAAAAGGAAGTCTTCTGCAGGAGTGACACAGTGACAACTAGGGAGGTGGGATTTCAGCTTATGGGGTCTAGCTGGGTGACAAGCAAGGTACTGTTTAGGTAAGAGTTTTATTACTTAGTAATAGGGAGCTTAAAAAGTTAAAAGTGGGAACATGGCAGAAGTCCCTACAAGCAGGAGCTCAAGCAATTTACCTTCCTTCATAGAATACTGTTCAAGAAATCATTTTTAAAGTGATGTACCAAAACAGTGAGTTGTTTCTTAACAAATCAAAGGGTTTTTTTTTTTTTCAAAATTGAAATGGGAAATTAAGCAATGATGATTTTTAAAATTTAAGGTTATTATCATTGTATATATATGTGTGTGTGGTATTTTAGTACATGTGAGGTTATTACCGTTGTATATGTGTGTCGTGTTT
>JADRCD010188965.1:9695-28546 GCA_019843815.1 Montemys delectorum | reverse complement strand
CCCCTCCCGGCCCCCTCCCTCCCTCCCGCTCGCCCGCCCCGCTCCTCCTCCGCCGCCGCCGCCGCCGCTGTCTCCTCCGCCTCCTCCTCCCCGGCTGCTCCGGGTCTCTCCAGCTGGGTCGGCGCCCGGGACCCCGCGGTTGCCACCACCACGTGGCGAGGGGCGGCGGCCCCCGCCGTGCGGCCCCGGCTGAGGCTGGCAGCGCGCCTGGCGCCCACCAGTTCCCCGCCGCGCGGCCTCCCCTCCCCGCCGACCGGCGCAGTGTCTGCGGACTGTGTGCTGGGGCGCCTCGGGGCAGGACTTGGGGATGCACATTTTGGGAAGAAGTGGAGCTGTTTATTTGGGGGAAAATATTTTTTTATTTTGTATTTGTCTTCTGGGAAGAAACATCATTAGACTATATACTCTTTGCTCTCGTAGGAAGGGGCATCGATCTGATCTATCCATGTGAACACAGAGACATTAGGGTTAAATCTAACTTTGAAAGTGAGAGTGAACTAAGAAGATAAAATGTTCATTTGGGAAGACGGACAGCCCTCCCACGCCCTTTAGAGACGCTCCCAGAGGCCAGAAAGATGAAGAAACATCGTACCTCGCCCTTTACACAAAGATTTGAGCACCTGCCAAACTGTCAGGCAGAACATAAGTCTTTTTGCCACGTTCCCACTGTGTGACCTTGGACAAGTTACTTCACCTCTGACTTAGACAGGAGATCGTTCCCGACAGGCCACCCCAATGGGGAAAGAATAGGGATCATTCGCCAAGGTGCCCTGCGAGTGCCGGGGAGATGTTAATGAGTCATTTTCGTTCCCTGGTGGATTAAGAACCGTGGACAGAGGCCAGCCTGACTCTGCCGGGAGATCGCCGGAGGAAAGCTGAGGGCCCTTGCCTTGTAAGGGAGGTGGCCGGGCTTAGGTTAGGGAAGGGGCTCTGGTGGGGTCTAGGAACATCCATGGAACCCGAGTTCACCTTTCAGGCTTCTAGCAGAGTGCTTCTGAAAAGGGAGGGATGAAAGAAAAGGTCTCTTCTTGTGTGAGCTTTGAGAAACAAGGACAGTTGTCATCTTCTCCACTGTAGAGAAACATGCTAGGCTCGGTAAGCTGTTCCTCCCAGGATGACCAGCCCCAGTCTTGGACACTCTTCAAAGGTGGGGATTCTCACTGGCTTGGCCTCCTGCTGGCCTGCTCCCTTTTATAGTCCAGAACACAAAGGCAAAGGCGGGTCAGCTATTTGCTGGCCAGGCAAGCACGAACTTTCTTAGACCATAGAGGATGACCCATCTCTCCTGTAGCTATGAAGGCAAGCTGATTGGAACACAGGTCATCTCACTCAGTAGACCCAAGGGCAAGGTAGGTGTCCTTTTCTTTCAGGCTCCAGAATTTCTCTTGTGAAGTAGGAACCATGCAAGACTCGAGGCTAGGCCAGGTGTGGAGTTGTCTCCACAACTCCTGTGAGCATAGTCTTGGCCATGGCAAGCCCTCCCTTGCTGGAAAAAACAGTGAGTGGGTCGAGGTACCCTCCGAGTACACTCTCCAGGATGAGTCAGCCCCTGCCTGCAGCTACTGGCTGCTCACAGTGCAGGCCTAAGTGAGTCACCTGGTGCCCTAGAGCCAGGTGGTTCTATCCTGGGCTCTATGTGGTTGGTGGCAAAAGCCCAAAAGAATTAGATGACTGAAAACCTGCCTCAACGTCTGGCCCTGATTCCAGCATACTCTATTTCTAGTTCTTGTTCATGTCAGACAGTTCTGAAGACAAGAGCTCATCCCAGCCCATAGTTACTATATTGTTCAATAAAAATATTATAAAATTATTTCGGGGTGTGTTTTGAGACATAGTTCCACTCTGTGGCATCAAATGTAAAGCAGTCTTCCTGTTTCAGCTTCTTCAGGGAGAGGATTGTCTGACTTTTAACAAAAATGTCTCAAACGTCCATGACATACTGGATGCTGATGATACAGTAAGATGTGTGCTCTTTTTTGCTCTCATGGAACTTGAAATTTGGTAGAACAATTAGAAAAAAAAAAGGAATCGGTAATTAAAACAAGTTAGCCAGGTACAAGCCTGTAATCCCAGCATTTGGGAGACAGAAGCCGGCAGGTCTCTGAATGCAAGGCTAGCCGGATGTACAGAGTGAGTTCCAGGATGGCCTGGGCTACACAGAGAAACCCTGTCTTGGAAAAATAAAAATAAAAAGCTGGAGGCTGGGTATGGTAGTGTTTGCTTTTGATCCTGGAAATCAGAAGCAGTCAGATTAAAGAAAGTTGAGTGTGATGGCCTCCGGCTGTAAATCCAATACTTGGGAGTTGGTGGGCTATGTGGTAGTCTCAAAAAGCTAGGGCTGTGATAGGGCTCTTCCTGAATGTGAATGTAAGGCGCTGGGGTAAGGGAGAAGTAAGGAAGGCTTCAGGGTTGTCTAGGAAGAACTGCCGATGACATGGCCTTTGAGGTAAATCCTAGAGGATTAGAAGGCATGCTCTGAATTGAGTGAATAAAGGAACGAAACTGTGAAACTTTAGTTATCTCACCTCTCTGAGAAAGGTGGGTTTGCTCTAAGTCCTTCTAAGAACCATGAAACTAGCTAGGCTCACCTTACGGAGGGGACAGAAGGGAAACACCAGGGGAGTGGAAAGGGAAGGGAGGTGGAGGTAAGATAGAAGAGGGAACTGTGTCGGGCACTAGTCAGTCTGTGAAGCTGTCCTAACTGGCCTTCCCAGGTATGGCAAGAGAGGGAGACGGTGCTGAAGCAGAGCCCTGGCAAGTAATCCTCCTGGAAACCATCAGGGACAGCCTGTCTCGCACTCCCATGACTCTTTGCTCTGGCCAAAGACTCTTGTCTTTCCTGTCCCATTCTTGCCTGAAAAGGAGGAGGAGGAAGCGGCATTAGGCTGAATCAAAACCGGGTGACTCAAATAGCTGTCGGGCAAAATTGATTAGATATATGTGACAGTGTCACCTTTGATGCCTCACTTCCGGACCCCAGGAAGTTAGGGACACTGTGGAACCGCCATGGACCACCATGGGTAGCTGCTGGGCCCCCGTGGACAGAGGTGAAGTCAGTGGGGAATGTAGTTCCTGTACTGATTTCATATTATTTCAGAGATCTGAAATGCTCAGCACCTCAGAGCAGCCATGCCCTCTGGGACCAGGCTTTTGGGGGAGACCTGGTATGTTTCACAACTGTCTTATCTTCTCAAAAACGATGTTTATTTTTATCCAAAGTCAAAGTTATTCACGTCCATGGTGTGGGGGCAAACCTGGGTGTTTGTGGTGTTTGAGCATGCTAGGCAACTGCTTGACCACTGAGTACAACCCCAGCCCCCAATGAAATTAACCCAGTGGTATGTACTGCTGACTCCAACTACTTGGGAGGCTGAGACAGGAGGATTATGAATTCAAGCCCAGCCTGGGCGACTGAAACCCTTTTAAAAAAAAAAGATTAATTAATTAATTTATTTATTTATTTTTGGTTTTTCAAGACAGGGTTTCTCTATATAGCCCTGGCTGTCCTAGAACTCACTCTGTAGACCAGACTGGCCTCAAACTCAGAAATCTGCTTGTCTCTGCCTCCCAAGTGCTGGGATTAAAGGCGTGCACCACCACCACCCAGCAAGATTAATTTATTTTATGTGAGTACACTATAGCAGTCTTTAGACACATACCAGAAGAGGGCATCAGATCCCATTACAGATGGTTGTGAGCCACCATGTGGTTGCTGGGAATTGAACTCAGGACCTCTGGAAAAGCAGTCAGTGCTCTTAATTGCTGAACCATCTCTTCAGCCCTTGACTGACACCCTTGTTACCTCTGAAATAACAAAAAATTAAATCTGGGATAGTAGATTATAATGTCTATAATCCAACATTCAGGAGGCTAAGGCAAGAAAAGAGTTAAAACCTGACTGGTAGGACTTAAAGAGACACCTCGGCCGGCCGTTGAAAGCACTGATGCTATTCTAGAGGTCCTGTGTTCAATTCCTAGCACCCACACGATGGCTCACAACCATCTGTAACTGTAGTCCCATGGGATCCAATGCCCTCTTCTAGTGTGCAGATGTACATGCAAGCAAAACATCAACATCCATAAAATACCTAAATAAATACATCTTAAAGAAAAAAAACACACCTGGATAACAAATGAGCCTGGGTTTGTTAAATTAAATGAAAATAGGGACTGAGCATAGACAGGGCTGGAAGATGGCTTATCCATTAAGAGCACTGGCTGTTCTTGCAGAGGACCAGTTTCCAGCACCCATATGGTGGTTCACACCTGCCTCTAACTCCAGTTCCAAGGAATCCAATACCCTCTTCTGGCTTTTTCCAATACTATATGGTACACATAAACATAGTTATATGATACACATACATACATACATTATATATATATATATATACACACACACAAACATACAGTAAAAATCTTTAAAACCAAAATAAATAAATAAATAATAACTAACTAACTAAATAAATAAATAAATAAATGGCAGGGTTAGAGAGATGAATCAGTGGTTAGGAACACTTGTTCTTCCATTAAGACCCAGGATTTGGGCTGGAAAGATGGCTCAGCAGTTAAGTGCACTGACTGCTCTTCCAGAGGTCCTGAGTTCAACTCCTAGCAGCCACATGGTGGCTCACAACCATCTGTAATGGAATCTGATGTCCTCTTCTGGTGTCTGTACTCATATATATAAAATAAATATTTTCTTAAAGGGCTAATTGACTGTCTCACTAGAGAATGGTGCTCAGTAAAGAACATGGACTGCCATTGCTACGAAGAAGTTGCCCAGAGAGTCTATGAGTCTCTCATCCTCAGGATTGTGACAGGCTATCTACCTGTCTGCATCCAGACCTCAAGCCTGCAGGGAAAGCTGAAATGCATGAAGGAAGCTCAGCTTTTGGGATACGTGTGGCCAAGGAGCAACTTGGAAAAGAAAGGTAGCCCAGGCCTCACAGGTGTCCAGTCTGGGCTGCACCGTGCAGAGTCAGCAGGTGGGGCTGGGATAGTTAAGATGCGTTGCTTATTCAGCAGCCCTCTGGCCTTTCAGGCACCACAGACTGCTTCAAGAAGCTTCTGGCTCCGAGGGGAAATGGAGAAGTAGAGATGGTTTAGTTCAGACTTCAAATAGGAAGAAGTTGAACTTCGGTAACACAGACAGACACACACAGAGGCATCCAACCCGTCTTGGCACCCCTAGTTAACTGAGTTTGGCAGTTATACTGGATACATTAGCTCATTGCCATAACCTCAACACGGGTTGAGGGAGGGTGATGATAGCTGGTTCCCAAGGCAATATTGGCCACCTACAATCCTCTGAAACTACACTTACAGGGGATGTGGTGTTCTCTAGCTTCCTAAAGGTATCTGAATGCATATGTGCATGCTTGTGATGCACAATAAATACATGCAGCCTCCCACATGCACACACACAGATAATCCTTTTGCTTCTAGGAGACAGCATCTCACTATGTCACCCTGGCTGCCTTAAAACTATATAGATCAAACTGGAGTTGAACTCATAGATTTGTCTCTCTGCCTCCTGAATGCAGGGATTAAAGGTATACACTTAACCATATGCAGCAAGAGAATATTTAACTTTAAATTTTTATATGTATATGAGCGTTTTGCCTACAAGTATGTCTGTGTACTCTGTGTGCACCTGGTGCCCAGAGGGTATCTGAGCCTCTGAGAACTGAGTTACAGATGATTGTGAGCCACCATGCAGGTGCTGGGAACTCAACCCAGGTCCTCTGGAAAAAACAGCCATCAGTCTTAATAATAAAAGAGCCCCACATTTGTAGTTTCAATTAGCTCATGATGGTAACACATATCTGTAATCATGGCACCGCAGATGCCAAAATCTCAAGCTTGAGATCAACGCAGCAATGCATCACACCACTAACCCCAAACATTATCATCTTATTGTTACCTTACTGTGCATGATGTGTTACTGTGGGCATACTCATGCCATGTGGAGTTTGTGCGCATAGGTCAGACGAATGGATTCTCTTCTTCCACCAGGGCATCTAGTTGAACTCAGGCTCTCAGGTTTAATGTAGCAAGTGCCTTTACCCCACTGAGACATCTTGTTGCCCTAACACAAAAAGCAGTTGGCATAGGTGTAAAATAATTCTTACTGCAGAATTAAGATGATAAATGGCCTTGAGATTAGATTTCAAAAATACCCATATTCAGTACATACAGATGCTGGGGGCAACTGGGAAGCTGAAGGTTCTTAGCTCCTGTGTCCTCAGCTATAAAATGGGATTAAAATGTTACCTTCATTACAACACGAATGATATATAGTGTCTATGAGGCACCTGTTTCAGGCCTCATATCTTATGACATGTATAATCAAAAGCTGAAATTGGAATGACTATATGTGGGAGGAAGAGTTGAGTGTTTTGATTGATTTAGGAGTGCGTAAAATGCAAAATGAGTATAAAAATTAGCCATTCTGATATCCCTAGATATTGACCAATCCTGTTATTGTTTCATTTTACTCAAGGTTAAGAGGATAGTCTGAGGGGTGGGCACATCAGCACACACTTTTGATCCCAGCACTTGGGAGACAGGTGAATCTTCTGAGTTCAAGGCCAGCCTGGTTCTACAAAGGGAGTTTCCGTCTACAAAGAGACTAGGAAAATATAAAACAAACAAACTGCATTAGCAAGCCTACATGATAGTGGAGAGAGCCAACAACCATAGTAAACAAGTTTAAGATACATTTAGATGGTGCTTGGAAAGCAGCAGCTAGCACAGATGAGGGGCAGAGTCTTTAGGGTGGTCCCACAGTCTGGCTCCATGTCACCTTAGTCTGTCCTTTACACTGAAAAGTTAAGACTGGAAGGTTCCTGGGACAATTATGTTTTTCATTTCAGGTTGAGTGAGGGCCATTCAAGTGACTGTCACATTGTAGTGGCTTGTGACAAGTTGCTCTCATACAATAATCTTCACAATCATAAGACACAACTGTTCATCCTGCACACAATCATTCCAATTTCTACTTTTGATTATGACATATGGAGACAATAGTATACAGGCTAGTGTCAGAGCTTCCTTATGGAGTATGCAGTGCCATATGCAAGTTACTTTAAAAGACAGTTAAGTCAGCAGGCATCACTGCAGGTTTCAAATGGAGGGAGGAAAAGATCCAGCTTAAACACAAGATTCAGGAAAGAAAGAGAAAGAGAAACTGATCACTGCTGCAGGCTAAGTAAACAGAAGTTTGGGTGGGCTCCTGACACTGGAGTCTTTGACAGAGGACAACCTCCCCAAATCCTTAGTTTCCCAGCAGGCCTCCTGTGTGGGACTTGGGAGCCACCTTGTCTTTGCCTCAGAGGGCAGTTCTTCATCTGTATCACTAACCCCACTTAATCCCTTTATATACTTGTACACACACACACACACACACACACACACTGCAGCTTCTTCCAAACCATGCATTTCACTGACACGGCAGTGCCATCTGAAACAAAGAACGAAGCAGCAAAATGTTGAAAATAAAAATAAAGCGGACTTTATTGAGAAGATAAAGGTGGTGGTATCAGTTTTGGTTAATAAAGTTGGGCTCAAGTGTTTTAACAGGTCTTTAATGCCTTCACAGACTGGCATGCCAATGGCATTCTGAATGCCAATTACAGATTGGTGCTATCAAAGCTGATGGAATTTGGACTTCTTCTAAAGTCAGACTACACACATCTTAAAATATAAGAGTAAGGAGACTGCTTGGTTCTGAACGTTAGAACACCATACTGAGCAAGTCCCTCCACTTCTTCAGACCCTAAGGCAGGATCACAGGTGCCTCTGACAGCTAAATCTTCAACATTTCAACACAGAGGGAGGACTGGGGGTAACTGAGAAAAATGAAAAGCAAAATTAACCAATGTAATTGGTGCAGGTAGCTGCCACTTGTGGCAAACCCAAGTCTATCCGATGCCCATTTTCTTCACATTTGCACTGACATCTTCCCAAGCAGACGGTACTACATTCTTGAAGGAATGTGCCAAGACTTAGGATGGGGAAGGCCCAGACAGTGAGTGGACAGAATGCATTTTGCATTGTTGCCTTAAGTGGTACCAACTTATTAAGGACAGACACCCAAACCATAGAAAACAGTAGCTGAAGGTAACTAAAAAAGGATTAAAATGCGTAACCAGTGCAGAATAGAACAGCAAGGCACCAAGACCACAATCCAATCAGCCCATTTCCTCCTCTCCAGCACTGAATGCATCTGGGAGAAAGGATTAATAACAGCACTTGTCAACTGCTTCCCTGGAACAAAACACGACAAAACACACGCAAGGTCTTGTTTTCATCATGGTTCTCGATGTACTTTATTCCCCTGCTGTCTCACTAAGCAGCCCACACAGGACAGAAATGGGTAGCACTGAGGAATGATCAGATTGTTTTTTCCTTTCCCCCAATATTTCTGCCCCCTTCCCTAAGCCCTGTTCCAACCCTATCTAGTATCAGGAATGGTTAGTAAATCTGAAAAAACAGCTAAGATGGAAACAAGGCATTCAGAGGCCTGGGCCTCTCTTCTCACTAGGGCTTGGACTCCTAGTGACGGCTCTGCTCACAATGGAGTGTTTCTCCTTCAAATACTTTTTTGTACACTGGTTCACAGATCAGATCGGCACTTTGACTCTGAACCTGGCACCAAAAGGCACAATATCTGATACCCTGTAAAGAGCTACTACAGATGCTGCGTATGGACAGGCAAACGGAGCCAGTCCCACTTAGGAACAGGCTTAGACAGGGAGGGGAGATGAAAGGAGCATGGGAGAAAACCTAAGCCAATATCTTTTACTACAATGGAAATGGAAGTGGGAATGAGGGTCTTGTGTTTCTTCCACACTACCAGGAAGCAATAAAAACTTCCTTGGTGTCTATTTTTTTTTAAAGCAGCATATTCAAAACGCCAGCAATTCTCCTAATGTCTGCACAAGCCAAGAGGGCCAGCTTACTGAAACGTTTTCTTATTGCTGAAAGACTCTAAAGTTCAGGGTGCCTTGTTCCCTCGTAAAAGGGAAAATAATTCTGATTCATTATAATCACAGCACACCACACTTTAAAAAAATACTAAAGTGTGTGAGCAGGGGAATGTCTGACACCATTTTACTAATCTTCAACTTCAGTGGAAAAATAGAGCCTCTTTCCTGGTGCCATTTTCATCACAACTGTTGTATTTAGTGTGTGTGTGTATACTGTGTATACGGATATACACACACACACACATTGTTTTAGTGGTTAGTTGGTTTGAAGTGCAGCAAGAGACCAATACCGCATTGCAGTCAATCAAAGAAAAGAACAGAAGGCCAAGCAGTTTCCAAATGGTTATTTTATCAGATCGTTCAACATTAAATTTTCGTCATTTGCAATTCAAAATAGTTACCTGAAGTTTTCGGTTTTGAGTGTATTTACTTTTATTGTACATTGTTTTCTAAACTCTTTGGCACAGTTTTCTGGGGCATTCGGACTGCCACAATACAAGTCAAGAGAGAGCTTGTTTGTGATGCCAATTTCAAGCATTTAAATTTTGGTTTGGGTTGTGGCTTTTTCTGTCTTTGAAGTCTGCATTTTATTTGTAACAACTGTACTTTTATTTTTCTATATCCTCTAACTCCAGAGTTTTCTTTTCTCCCCCCTCCCCCCATAGCTACATTCACAGCTGAACCATAGTATCAGGAAAGGCGCCTTGATGAAAAGATCAGGACAGGAGCTCTGACCATTCGTCAGTGTTTTCCCTAGAATAATTAAAATGAAACCAAACCAAACCTAAACAGCGTCTTTCCTCATTTTTTTTTTAAAAAAAAAAAAAAACATGTCTCTTGTGCTGCCTCAGTAGCCAGAACTTCAGTTAGTTTATGAAATGCAACATCAAACCCCTTTGTTTTCTGGGAAAAAGAAACTGCAATGACTTGAAGTTGAGAATGTGGGTACCGCCTCACTCACACACACTCATTCTCAGACTGTGAAATCCCCCACGCGCCTTCTCAAGGGCACATAGACAGTACCAAGTGCAACGGTACAGTGAAGGTGGGCTCAAGACCCGGGCTCCATCTTTCTCCTCAGTAGCAGGGGCCAGGCTGTCTTTCACAACACAGCCCCACAGGTGAACCCAGGTCCTCCTCTCCCAAATCAGTCACCCATTCGGCACCGGCCAAGACAGGAGAGCTAGTTCTAGCCTTCCCTGGGAAGAGACAGCTTTTTTTGTTTTTAATAAGTAAGTAAATCCGTTGTTTCTCTGTTCCAAGATGGCTGATGTTATGTTTTCTACAAAGTCAGTGCTTACTTAGCTCACTAACATCGCTGCTGCTGTTGGCTGTGGCAGGATTTTCAGTGTGGTGTTTTCAAGCCTCACTCACTCATCCTCTCATTCCCAAACATTCAGCATCCGTGCACACTCCTCACTTCCGGGTTTTTTCAAAAGATTGGAGATTTCCAGTGGGGGTCTCAGGTCATCATCCCAATGGTACCAGATCTAGAAGCAAAAGGATGAAGAGGTCAATTCTGAGGTCATATGTATCCCCAACTCCTACAACTAAGTAGCCCAAAGTTAAAATGGGATCTATCAACTCTTGATAATTGATAATTTTTCTTCTCTTCCTTTGCTCTATATACCTGCTATGATATATAAGCATATATTGTAGCTCAGTGGTAAACGTGCTTACTTTGTGATGTCCTGGGTTCAATTCCTAGCAATCCAAGCAAATAAACAGTCACCCAAGGCCACACATATATGGAGGTGCACGCTTTTAAACCCAGCACTCAGGAGAGAGAGACAAAGGCAGGTGGATCTCTGAGTTTGAGGCCAGTCTAATCTATAAAATATCTAGGCTAGCAGACTACACAAAGACCCTCCACTTCTGCCATAGGTTTGATTGCCAGCACAAACAAAAGGATACGGAGGAGCAGGGCAGAAAAATATGAGAACTTTTTATTAGGTTCCAACAGTGAATTATGTTGTTGTTCAACACAAGGACTCAAATATTTAGCTTAGAAAGGACTAAGGCTACCTGCTCAGACACAAGTACAAAAAAGCGTGTAGCCAAAATACCAGTAGGCAGCTACTACCAGAAATCCTATGGCTCTGTGGGGAAGAGCACCGACTGCTCTTCCGAAGGTCTGAGTTCAAATCCCAGCAACCACATGGTGGCTCACAACCAACTGTAATGAGATGAGATGTCCTCTTCTGGTGTGTCTGAAGACAGCTACAGCGAATTGGGAGCGAGCAGGGACAGAGCGCAGCCACACACATGATGGCTCATGGCCATCTGTACAACTACAGTGTACTCATACACGTAAAATAAATAAAATAAATCTTAAACATAACTCTCATAAGATCTGAGAGTTAAGACAAGAGCTTACCAAGCTTGGTTCTTCAGTTTCCTCAGTTCCTTTGTTGCCCATGTAGCAAGGGTCTTTGCTTTGTTAGTCTTTGATCTCCGCCCTTCAGTTAATAGTTCATGAATCATTGGCCTAGCTTCTACTAATTTCAGTACATCCTTCCCAAATGCTGTACACAAGTCCCTGTGCAAAACAAACACCCAAGAATAACTTCCTGGCCACACCAGGCTATGGCAGCTACATGTTTCTTAGCAGCATTCATTCACTTAAAATTATAAGAGATTTCTGGAATCAATTGAGTTAAAGACTCGTCCACTGAGTGTGATGGCACAACCCTGTAATGTCAGTAACCAAGAAAGAAGCTGACAAGGATCATGAGTTCAATGTCAACACAAGCCACATAGCAAGGACTTCTCAAAGACAAGGGGGAAAAAAAAGGGAAATAGCACTAGGCCTTTGAGCTGTAAAGCTATGTCCCAATATCACCTCAGGGTCTCAGAAGAGCTCTATGGTGGCTCAGGCTCAGTGGGTAAAGCTGTCTGCTGCCAAATCCCCAGGACCCACATGGAAAAAAAAGAAGGACTTACCCTATCAGCCCTGCAGCACAGGCTACCACTCCATCTGTATGATCCTCATCTCCAGCAATGTGGTCAATAAAAGACAAGATAAATTCTACTCTGGGCTGTACCAGCATTACATCCGCTATAAAGGAAAGAGGAGGTCTGATTAAACTGTCCCATGTCAGACAGGACTCTGCCTCTTTTCAATATGGCCCTGCCATTCTACCCCTATGGGAAGGTTCCAGCTAGATAACCAACTAAACATTGTGTTATTCTTCAGTTTAGAAGGATATCCTTCAAATGCAAGAGATAAATATCCCTTCTGTAATCATGTAGAACATAAGACCTTTTTGTGGTACTGAAGAATAGAAGAAATATAGGCCTTACACACAGTGGGGATGTATTCCCACACCAATGAGTTGCATCCCACAAGTGGAACACAGAATGAACAACCTCCACTGGGGGCTTCAGCTGCTCAACACCCGCTGCCCGCAATCAGCAGAGAGTACTGACACTTCTGCCCGTTAGTGGCCTCATTAGATCCCAAAGAAAGCAAACTAGAAGTGTGGTTCACGTAGAGCTTTGCTACATACCATGTAGCCCTGGGTTTGATCCCCCGCAGCCCCACCCCCATAAGAAAAAAGCATAGAAAAGTAGAAGGATGCAGAAAAACCAATGTCTATAAATCACCTCCCCCAAACCACTCTCTTCATTAGGGTGAGTCGTCTCTTTCCCCAGATATAGCAGGTACTAGTTCACTAGTGAGCTACAAAGGTCAGATGCCGCTCACTGGCCCTGTGCACCCTGGTCAGTGGATTTGGGGAGCTGGGCTATATACTCAACGGTGTACGTTTTCCTGATCTCCCTTCAATCCCTGGACGATTCCCGTATAAGCTTCCAAGCAGCTTTCTCTTAGCTCATTCAGATAATCCACCATGTCAAAGTCTGACTGGAAGAGAAAGGAACAAAACCTCGGTCATATTGGCCATTTTAAGAGGTACACCTATAAAGTCTTATCAGACTCTTACTTGAAGTGGTCTTTAAAGATCATCAGGACAGTTCCAAGCTTACCTTGTCCACTTGGGCTTGGGAGGCCTGCTGCAGAGTATTCAATACAACCTCTAAGTATTTTTTAAACTCTCCACCAATGGCAAGAGCAATATCACCAAACACAGACAGAATCTGTGGCTTCACGGACCTGTGGACATTCTCATTCTAACACGGAAAAAAAGAAAAAGGCAACTTAGAAACACCGAATTTTATCTGGTCTGAAGGTGCAAGAAACCTGAGAGAAAAAAAATGAGTTACTGTTGGATAGAGAACTCATATATTTACTTTACCACTTCCTCAAGTAGAACACATTCCTTTAGTTAACTTTGTAACTTTGGATCTGTCTATGAAAATAAACAATTCTATTCTTCACAAGCTAGCAGACAGTGTTCCAGGAACCTACAGCTCCTCATCATGGACCTTAAATTTCTTCCAACTGATAACTCCTTAAAAGACTGGCTAATTTGACTATAAAATGCTTACCCCCAAGTTCTCCAGGAGCAGCTGCATCACCTCGTCACAGAAAGGTAAGATGTTAGACTGCAGGGCTCGGCACAAGTCTCCAACTAAGCCAACAGCTGCCAAACATACCTGCAAAGAACCAACAGAGCCATCATCCAAACCCAAGAGGCTGCCAGCAAGACAGTATGATCATTTAGTCAGTGGCTCTCACAATTATGTGAACCAAAGAAGAATCAAAGAAGAACACATCCAATGAAATAAAACAAAACACTCTTCCCTTGTGGAGATTATGTAGCTTTAACCAGATACAGCAAGAGCAGTAACGTTGTGAGTGCCACAGGAAAGGGTGATGGTGGCAGAACATGGAAACAGTGCTGCTCTTTAGGGCAGTGATCACATAACTTGGCAGCTGCCCGTTAATTGGGACCATTCAGGCAGTCATCTTGGAATCTCTATCTGGCAGATCCAATATCCTGCTTTTCAAGACTACCTCCAGTGCAGACAGTAAGGCTACAAATAATGCAAAAGGAGAAACCACTTGGCTTCAGAAACCTGACTGTTAGTCTGTCCTCTTCTGCTCTCTATTAGTGACAGTACATGATTTTGAGGTGTGGGATATGGCTCAGTGTTTAAGCATATGTGCAGCATTAGCAGGCACCAAGCTCTAAATCTGAGTCTCAACAATACAAAAACAAAACCCACAGATACTGTTTTGAATCATATCCTACCTGGTACTCAGCATAATTTTTCAATCCAATGCCTAGGAATGGTTTAAAGGCCTCCATGTACTTGAGGAATTCACCACCCAACACTGTCAATGGAACAAACACAGGACATAAAGTGAGTCAAAGAACTGAGTCACTGCTCAAAAAGTTAGCAGAGTATGTGTTGATTGGTATTACCATAGCAAAGGCATTCAAATTGTCTTGTTAGCCAAGTTTCCTAACCGCTGGAAGGGCCAAATTCATGTGTCTTAGAGAAAATGCCAATGTTCCTCAGAATGAGATTTTACCGCAGCTAAAAGAGCAAAGCAGCATGGATGTCAAGGAAAAGACATCTGACAGAGTCAGCCACGCTGCTTCATGTCCCCTTTCTACTGCAAGCTGGCCTCAAAACAAGGCCTTCTACTGAACTGCAGCAAGGAATTAACAGGCACAGCCAGGAAAGTAGCAGAAAGGAAGAGTGTAATCCATGGTCTAGTGCTTGTCTAAGACCGGCAAGGCAAGGCTCGGGGTTCAATCCACAGCACAGAAAGAATGGAGAAAGGCAGACAGAGCATAGTCCACAGCAGCAGGAGTGGGAGCCACTCAACCCACCCTCCACTCTAGTGTTTTGTGTTTGTGTGTGTAAACGTGTGCAGGGACCCATAGCAGCTAGAAGAGGAAGTTACAGGCATTTGTAAGCCACCACATATGGGCGCAGGGTCTCAAAACTCTCGTCCTCTACAAGAGCAGCAAGCACTCTGAACCAGTCAGACACGTTTCTAGCCCGTTTTTGTCCAATCAGACATGTTTCTAGCCCCTGTTTTTGTCCAGACACGTTTCTAGCCCCTGTTTTTGTCCAATCAGACATGTTTCTAGCCCCTGTTTTTGTTATTCTGAGGCCTCATTCCATAGCTGAGGCATCACCAGAACTCAAAATCTTGTCTTTCCAAGAACTAGGATTACAGGTGTCTGCTTGTTCTTCCCTTCCAACAAGATTCATGTATTCCAGGCTGGCCATAAATTTACTGTGTAGCCTAGTGTAGCAGAGGATGATCTGGAGCTTCTGCTACCACTATCTGAGAGCTGCGACAGCACGTGTGTACCAACCCCAGAGCTTCCTGCTCATTAAGCAAATACTCTGCCAACCGAACTACAACCTCAGCTTCTCTTTGTTCTCTTTTTAACTTCCCTTAGAAGGGAATCACTATGTATCATATACATCAAGCTCACAATTCTGTTGACTGCCTCTAGAGCATAAAACTACAGGCATATATATATATATATATAGTTACCCCCTAGTTGTAGACACAGGCCCAGAAACAGAACTGGTCCTCAGAAAAGTGGTCCTTAAATAATGGCCTTAGTACTAGGTTTCAGATGTCCTGAATTAAACCAATTCTGTATGGTCAGACAAGTGTATAATAATAATAATGGCCGGGCAGTGGTGGCACACACTTTTAATCCCAGCACTTGGGAGGCAGAGGCAGGTGGATTTCTGAGTTCAAGGCCAACCTGGTCTACAGAGTGAGTTCCAGGAGAGCCAGGGCTACACAGAGAAACCTGTCTCGAAAAACCAAAAAAGGTAGTAATAGTAGTAATAATATGAATTAATTACTAAAATTCAGGTTCATCCATACCACACCAAGCCACACAATCAATCAGCCCAAATCCAAAGCATTATAGTCCACACCCAATGTTATCAAAGGCAGGAATGAAACTGGAATCTTTCTTCTATTTCCTCAGCCCCCAACAAGAGAAAAATCTTAATAAAAAAGCAAGTTGTTGTTCAAGGGAAAAAGAAACCTGATAGAACCTTTGATGGGTACTAAATGCCCTGGAAGGCTGCCAAGGAAGGCAATAATATAATTTACATGTATCAATCTGACTATCACCTTGGTTTTCATTGCTCACTGACCTTCCACCAGTGTGCTAACTGCCATCAGGGCATCTTCTTGCACTCCCCCAGACCCAGCTGTGCTTTGGAACATCCTTAACAGGGAGGCCATGACCACATCAGAGATCTGCAAAGCATCTTGATGCTGCACTTTCCGGAGAACATTCTGTGAAATGAACAAGAATTGGGATCAGTTGCACTTGGGAGGCAGAGACAGATGGATTTCTGAGTTCGAGGCCAGCCTGGTCTACAGAGTGAGTTCCAGGACAGCCAGAAATACACAGAGAAACCCTGTCTCGAAAAACCAAAAAGAAACTCAGTATCCTTTTCTGGCTTCTTGGGCACCCCCACGGGCATGGGGCACAGACATACATGTAGGCAAAACACCCATACACATAAAAAAAGAGAAAAAGGAGGGAGATGATGCCATCATACCTGAAGAGTTGCACAGAGTAGAGACTGGAGGTCATTGAACTGGATTCTGTCCGATGTGCTTTGGATATGGGACTAAAGGAAAAGAACAAACAGTGCTCTAATGAAACTTCCACTGCTGCAACACCCAACGACAGCAGCTGAGCCTCTCCAGCTAAAGCAGAGGCGAGCAGGACAGTGTACACGCACACTGCGAGCTCTTTGGTTTGGTGATGGAGACTGAACCTCCAACCATGGCCAAGGGCAAACACTGTGCTCCTCAGAGGCTCTGCTACCTTGCCCAGGGGAAAACACTCTGCAGTCTCACCTCCATCTGAAGCACTTGCTGCAGCCGCTCCATGATGACCAGGGTGGTCTTCTGCACCGCAGGGTAACAATCCTTGGCACTGTTTTTTACAATTTCCATTAGAGATTCATATGCAGAACTTCTCAAGTTATTCTGGTGTCCATCAGGTCTGAGAGGATACAATGCAAAGATCACCCGAGAAGGGACAGAAGAGTTCATAAAGCAGACAATACTTTCCCCAAAACAAAACCAGAGGTTGGGGATGTAGTTCAGAGGGAGAGACACTGCCTATCACAAACAACTGTAAAATAGGATGCAAAAAATGGCTAGTGGCTGGGTGTGGTGGTGCACACCTTCAACCTCTTTGGGGCCAGCCTAAGTTCCAGTACAGCCAGGGCTACAGAGAGGAACCCTATCTCAAAAAACCAAAAACTAAGCAACAAACCAAACAAACAAAAATCATGGGAACTAATTTAGTTTAGAGGTACTTATTGTGTAGGCTTGGTGATCTAACCTAAAGGTGACAAAACTGAACCAACTCCACAAACTGTCCCCCACCTTCATGTCTGTACCATGATACACATATCTATTCCCCCACCCCATCTCTCTTTCTCTTGACAACCAAAAACTCTCATCAGTTCTAAAGAGAGCACAGTATTCCTTTTTGGCCCCACTGTCTCTCCAGCCAAGAGGACTGGGGTGTGCACCACTGTCTTCAATGGACTGTCAGTTACCTGTCGGTGGTCTCCAGTAGCTTCTGAACTATAAGTTCAAAGGAAGAAGACAAACAATAGGTGGCTGGTTCTTCTTGATCATCAGCTACATCTGCAGCTTCATAAGCAGCTTCAGCCAGACTGGAAAAAGCCTGGAATGTAGAGAGATTTAAGATTAGTCCTAAGAGAACTCCACTGTAGGGTTCTCTCATCCCCCACCTCCTTTAAGATACTTTGAAGGATTGGATCAGTCAGTGGTGGTGCTTGCTTTAATCCCAGCACCTTGGGAGGTAGAGTCAGATGGATCTCTGAGTTTTGGGGGGCAGCCTAGTTGACAAAGCTAGCTCTGTTTTAAAGAGAAAAGGTTACAGAGAAAAGCAGTTCATTTCTCAGTACCTACATCAGATGGCTCACAACTGACTCTAACTCCAGCTTCAATATAGCTGATACGCTCTTCTGGAGGGAAAAACAGAGGATCTACTTCCCTCAACAGGTTCTTGTGATAACTCCTAATGCAATGCAGTCCACCAGGGAAATCACTACAGACTCCATGCCTGGGAATCCATTAGGAACTGGTCATGTATTTATTTGACTAGGATGATGAAAATTTAAGTATGGGAAAGCACTTGCTGTCCTGCATAGAGGATCTAGGTTAAGTCCCCAGCACCCACAGTTGGCTTACAACTACACATAATTCCAGTTCCAGGGAGTTGGACCACCGCAGGAATCAGCCAGATACAAGGTATAAATATAAATGTATAAATGCATACAGACAAAACACTCATATAGAGATAATCTAAGTATGTTTTTTAGATAAATAAGATAATCTAAAATATTATTTTTGAAAAGAAACCTTAAGTATTTATATTGTAGATGCCTAGTCATCTGCCCAACTCTATAAGTGGCAGAATTCTTCTACTAAGGCTTACCATTTCCTTTCTTTCCATAGGGTTTCTCTGTGTAGCCCTGGCTGTCCTGGTACTCACTTTGTACAACAGGCTGGCCTCAAACTCAGAAATCTGCCTGCTTCTGTCTCCCAAGTGCTGGGATAAAAGGCGTGCACCACCACTGCCTGGCCTTTGTTTGCATTCTTAAAACAGAATTTTAGCCAGGCAGTGGAAGCAGAGGTAGGCAGATATATCTGTGAGTTCAATACCTATCTAGTCTACAGACTGAGTTCTAAGATAGTCAGAACTACACAGAGAAACGGTCTCAAACAACCACAGGTGACAGGATTTTAGCCCCACTCCTCCTTTCCCACACTAATCCCCAGTAAGTTACAGAGCCTACAGAGAATAAGCGCAAAGGCTGCCTACCTCCTTTGACTTTCATCCCTGTCTTCTTACTTGTTCCAATAATCATCATCATCATCATCATCATCATCATCATCATCATCATCATCAT
>JADRCD010188964.1:34200-50934 GCA_019843815.1 Montemys delectorum | reverse complement strand
AAAGAAAGAAAGAAAGAAAGAAAGAAAGAAAGAAAGAAAGAAAGAAAGAAAGAAAGAAAGAAAGAAAGAAAGCTTTCCTTTTTGGTACTATCTCACATCCAATAAGAACTTGAACTTCCAACAGGAGAAATCAGTTCTTTGAGATGAAGACTCTTTCCTACAGAGAGAAAACGGAGACCAGATGAGTGAATAAACTATACAAAAGATACAGAAACACAGCACACACACATGTCCCCTGGAGATACATAGGCCTTAACCTCCATCCAACTGATTAGGTTTTAACATGTCATTCTTGAGTTTGATTTTTTTTTTAAATTGGTTTCTCATATATTCCACTTCTTTCTTCTTAAAACATGTATTGTCCTAAATTTGATATTAATTTTCATACACATGCTTATTTAAGTATGAATTCTAAAAGGGTATCTTTACATGAATAATATATAATTTTGTTTGAAGCATTATATATAGTTATATATGTGATATTTATAGCAGAAACTTAATTGTTCACTATATCCTTTTTTCTATATAGAACATAGAGTTTATTCAAGGTAACAATGTATCTAACTAAAGAACTATATACCCCAACTTCTCTTGAAAAGAGAGGGGCACCCAATGAGATTAAAGCTTTTAGGTCACAAAACCTTTCCTGAAATCTTCAGAGGGACTGCACTGGCAGGTGTACATTTGCCTGTCCTCCCTTTTTTCTTTTTTCTGCTTGCAAGGAACATGACTGATGGATGAATTTCTCAGAGCCCTGTGGTTCTTAACATTAAACAGCAATTCTAAGGATAATGGAACAGAGAAATCTAGATCCCTCATGACTTAGGGAACTGCCCCCCACATGTACCTTATATTACCAACTTCTCAAAGTGTTGTATGTCATAAGTTTATGTCATTTGTTTATGCCACTATTTTGTTAAATGCAGCTCAACCTAACACTAAATGAAATATATACCATATATCACATTCACAGTTGAAAATTTGAGCTAATGCTGTACTTTTGTTTGTGTGCTGAGATGAGTGTAGCATTTAAAATAGCAATTCTAAAGTTAAACGGGCTGGTCTGTGACTCTGTTCTGCCACTAACAACTGGGAGATACGTGGGTAATTGAATTTCTCTGTATCTTATTTTGCTCATGTGTAAAACACATATGCTAATAGTGCCCCTGTCACGAGGTTGTCATGACAACTATAAGTTAATATCCACAATATTTATGGAGGTACCTAAATGAAGATAATAACTCTTAGCAAGACTCACTATTTTTACTATTTCCTATGATCTATTCCTGTCTCCTATACAGAATCCCATTCTATTAATGTTGCTATTTACTTTTCTCTATATATTCACAATTCCACTTCTCAGTATCCTAAATGGTGATGGAATTAACATTTCCAAATATGTCTTCTTGTACACATTTGGATAGGTTACTCTACAGTATCCACTAGGAATAGAAATGCTGGACTTTGAGCATGTGCACTTTCAACCTGCCTTCTCAAGTTAAATCGCTTTCAAATGTACCACAGCAGTTTACAAAGGAAAGTGTCTGTTGTGCCTCATCTTTGCCAAACCTAAAATTCACTAGGTTTTAATTCATTTGCCAGTCTGGCAGTGTGACAGTTACCACTTTATTGTTTTAATTTGTATGACCCTGATTACTAGTGAAGCTAGGAATACCTTTGTATGGAGCCACGTGGATTTGCTTCTTCTGCTTCTACCTTTCATCTTTCCCCTGCCTTATTGACCATTTCCATTTCAATATGGCACAGGTTCATCAATCTTTAGTCAAGTTATTGATGTCTTTGCCGTTAGTGTTTTTTCCATGCCTTAGAATTATAAAGCTGCTCTCCTGGGTGTGTTTTAAATCTATCCCTCCTTGCCTCAGGAAGGTCTTTGATATATTGTGAATTTGCTTTCTATGTGTGATCAGAGGTGGAAGTGTTCCTACTTGTTATTACTGATGTTAGGTTAGTTATCAATGAGACCACTGTGTATGAGCCCATACCTCTGTACTGATTTACAGGGCTACATCTGTCAAGTGCCCAGTCCCCATGCATACATTGGACTGCTGTCTTATTCTATAGCATGTACTATTTGTCTATTTGCTACCCCAATGCTCATACTCACTGTGCAAATCTCAGTCTCCTGACGGTCTTCAATCTACAAGATAATTCACAAGCTTTGTTTGGTTGGCATTTTGCACATAAATTTTTGTTAGAATATACTCCCCTGGTTGAACTTCCAATTCTATGTAGAATATACATAAGAGCCACAGTTTCCCACCAGATGGGAAGAAAATGCTTATTTATATTTATCAAAATTTCAGTTTACCTCTCTTCTGAACACTCCCTTTGATGTTTCTACCCCAAACCCATCACCCCTTCTGCTACCATCAGAAACTGCCTCACATGATTCTGTGCTTGACAGTAATCTACTTCACATTGATAGACAGCAAAGCCATTTGCCTTACTACTGCTCTGTAGATGGAAATGTTGCCTGGATACAACATTTACAGCCTCGGTCATTGCAGAGCATCTGTTACAGGAACCATTCTATATGAGAGGTGAGACATCAGCTAACTCTACAGCAGCTCTTAGAGGAATCACAAATGTGGAAATGCGTTTCTACTCATCAATTTACCCCTTTGTGAAAGGACAAAATGAAATTACTAAAGGGCAGGATAGGCAGTTGAATACAACTACCTGCACATGTTTGTTTACTTTGATTTTGATTTCCTATATCAGAAAAATAAGCCAAAAGACCCCAGACAGACCACTGATTCTGTGCCATGCATCGGATAGTGAAGTATCCATAACACACTAAAACTGGCTAACTGGATACCAAGTCACCTAGGCATCAGGAGATGCATTGGATCATTGTCTCCCTCCTCAGTCAGAATGAAATCAGAGTGTGCATTTTTGACACCAGAAATCTCTTGCCAATAGTTGAAGCTTCATGAAATGGGAAAATTAAAGCTTGGAGACTGGAGTCTTCAAGAGGATGTATTTCCTGCATCATCCCTAAGCCCCTTTCATGCAATCTGGCCTGGGGCCACCCTACTCTTTTCCTGAAGGCTGCTGGTTACTGGTACCAAACATGTGACTACTCTGCTTTCTCTGTCTCCCAGAGTCTACCCAAGTAGGCCAGAAAAGTAATTAGGTAATAAAGTCATCTACACTTCTTGACATTCCTTTTTTATCTGTTTTCTTTTCTTGTTGCTTATGATCTCATCATAGGACATTCTTTAAAAAAATAGTAAACTTTTTTTCAAGTAAATTTATTTATTTACTTTATGTGTATGAATAGACTGTCTCCATCTTCAGATGCACCAGAAGAGGGCAATCCCAATACAGATAGCTGTGAGCCACCATGTGGTTGCTGGGATTTGAACTCAGGACCTCTAGAAGAGCAGTCAGTGCTCTTAACCACTGAGCCATCTCTGCAGCCTATCATAGGAAATTCTTGGCCATGTTCTCTTTTATAAACACAAAAAGCCTCTTATAGGGTCTTATAGATTTTATAGGATTAGGGGAGAAAAAAATATCATGCGAAGTAACTCTGCTTTATCTTTAACATAAAAGATTATTTTTAAAATATTCCCCTGGGGTAATCACATACTGTGAGGTAAACACTGTTATATTTCTGTCTCAAATATGCAGAAGAACTAAGAGCCACAATGTACATGCTGAGAATAAAGCCAATTTGCTTCTATTGCTCATTGTCTTTGTGACTTTTAGCAAATTATACAACCTCTCTTCATCTTTATTATCATTGCAAGATTTTATTTATTATATAATATATATTATATAATGTTAGTGTGTTATATTATACATCATATGTTATTGTTGCTCTTATTCCAGAAGAAAGAACCACTAGATTCATCTGCAAAATATAGACAACTTCTGACCTACCCACAGTCATACATCCTAACCCAAAGCCTATCTTATATGATAATTCAATCCAAGTGCAAACTCATTTCTCAAGTTCTTCTAAATGACCTAATTATTTCAGTTCCAGTCTATACAAATATCAAGTCACTTATAAGAAAAGAGAGAACAAAAGGTTCACAAACAAATAGAGAAGGCATCTGGGAAATAAAAGATAAGGCTCAGTGAAGATTGTGAATTTTGACTATGGAGCATGCCCTGAGTCTATGGGAAAGAGCTCACTGAGATGCCAGGGCATTCTACTGTGAGTACTTGAACTAGAATCCTGAGCAATAGTAAAGGGTTTTCAATCCTGGGCAATGCGGACAGGCCACAAACGCTTCCCAATTAATTCCCCTATCTTGAAACTCCAATCACTCTTAGTCACTGGGATCCCAGGAGACAGAAGTGATAAGATCAGAATAATTTTGTTAAATGCTTTGAAACAAGTGTCAGCTATGGAGAAAATTAATTTCAAATTTGTTGTGTCAAGAGAGGAAAACATTAAAAACCTCTAGGGACTAGGTCCTTGGTGAAATTGAATCATATATTATTATTTAAGTGAATTACATGTGATTTATTGATGTTAGTTACTATGCTTTCTGAATTGTTTCATTCCAATGCTACATATTATCCTATCAAAATGTGCTCCTAAGTCAAAGTCTCAAGTTCCTTAAACTCTGATGCATATAAATAGGAATGTTGGGAAATTTCATTCTGGTGTTAAGAAGAATCACTATCACACAGATATAACTGACCTCAAAGAACTATTTGGGGAGAAAAGTTCAATAGTAAAGATGCTTTGGGGAAAGTTTTTAAGTCATTGCTAAGTATAAGTTATTGGTTTTTATTCATCATACAAACCTGGCACTTCTTAGCATTGGTCACTGTACCTAGGGACATGTAAATGAACAATTGTTCCCAGGAAGCACTGGGGTAGAATAATGACTGCTCCCACAAGGCACTGGGGTAGAGTGACTGACATGAAGAAGCCCTCAATTCAGACAAGCATGTAGCTGATTACAAGGGACTAAGAGCTAAAATGAGATAAGAACAGAGAATTATAAATCAATCACACGTTTCATGAGAATAATCATAAATAAGCATTTCTGAATAGATGTTGGGATGCAGAGTGCTGATGCTGATGCTGATGCTGATGCTGAGGAAAAGATGTATATACAAGGGAAAGAATGCTCATGACTAGATTAGAGTGTGACCAGGAGATATTGAAGCAAAAGCTGGGAAGGCAGGCTATGTGTGGTGGAACATTCTGAAATTACATTAAAGTTTTATTTAAAGTTATATTACTTATTTTGGGAAACCCAAAGCCAAGAAAGAGTAGTACAGTGATAGTTTGAATTGATTTACCCTGAGATAATGTCTTCTGACTTACCTGAACAACACACTGGGTGAGACAAAACTTACTTAGAAAGAAAGGATCAAATTGTAATAATATTTAGGCAACTGAGACAAGAAGGGAACATGGACTGGTATGGTGTTGTGTTGTGTTGTATGGTGTGGTATGGTGTGGTGTGGTAAGGTGTGATATGGTGGGGTGTGGTGGGGTGTGATGGGGCGTGGTGTGTTATGGGGTGGGTGGGGTGTAGTAGGGTGGGGTGGTATGGGGTGGGGTGGGGTAGGGTGGGGTAGTAGTGGACCCAGAGAAGAACAGACAAAGCTGACAAATGTTTGTGGTTGGAATCAATAGGACATACATGGAAAGTGTTTCAGTACAATACAGTCAAAGCTGAAAGCATTCTGCCAGTCTATGAGCTATGAAGGATAGATATCGCATATGTATCTGAAAAGATAATGAGTCTTTTTGGAAGCAAACTGAAATTTACATCCTTAAGATATCCACATGGCAATGTCTAGGAAGAGCTGGTTTCCAGAGATTCCTCCTTGTGTTGGAATGAGCTATTTTAAAATCTTGTTATATTTAGAGATGATAGAGATGAAAGAATTTAGTTGTTTACTTTTAAAGTGTGAGAATGACCATACCCAAGCGCATATGCAAGTAGAGTAACTCAACCAAAGCAAAGTGGATGAAAATGTGCTCCTTTCAGGGAAATAAACAATGTCCTGTGAGTTCCTTTTTGCTCTAGAAGGAGCCAAGGCTGTAATCTGGAGGCCGGGGGGGGGGGGGGGGGGGGGGGGGGGGGGTGGAGGCAGGTTCTCATCAGGCTGCCCAGACAGATCAATGTGAGAACCTGCGTGAAAACATAGGAAAAGGTTATGTGGGATGACATCCCAGGGTCACACAGCTGAGTGTAGGATGAATAAAGCAGACAACTTCACTTGGCCGACCCTGATTTTAAGGATTCATAAGCTCAGCATGAGCCCTAATCCCATGTCCCTACTTGGTCTGTGATTGGCCAGCATTTGCTGTTTCCTCCTCCCATCTGCCTTTTTCACAGTCCTCCTTGTATCTTTTCCCTTGCATTGTCCTAAACCAAGAGATAGCTCCTCCTCCTTGCCTTGAAAACCTCTCCTCCCAATCAAATGATATCAATTGAAGTCAACAACCCTATGTTGTAAAGTTTTTATTAGCAATTTTAAGGATGCACAGAAGGACATTAGACCTTATTACCATATCATATATATATGATATGTATGTGTATATATATATGTATATATGTGTATACATACATACATATACATATAAAGTTAACATTTCACTCTTCTGCCTGTAGTAACCAATACCTATTTTTAATTATGATTTTCCATGCCTTTCGTAAGTAATTCTTCTCCCCTTGCCTTTTCCTCTCCCTCTTCCAATCTTTGACTTCCTCCCAAGTGTGTGGTCACAGAACATCTCTTCAAAAAGGATCCTCTGGAAGCAGCAATCCCGCAACATTTTTTTCTCACTTTATTTCACAGGTCTGGCCACATGTTGTTTGTGCTGCAACAGGTAGTTAGTTTATTCGTTGATAAAGTGATTCCCAAATTTCCTGTCCCTTGCTACCCCCCACCTCAGTCTTTCCTGGATATATTTATCAATGTGTGCCTTGTTCCACGTGGACGCCTCGTCAATCAATCTGGCCTCTTGTCTTTTAATTGCTTGTAGCCCTATGAACTTTGTGCAACTTTCTCCACCCTTCAACTAAGCACTGATTTACTCCACATCTGTGAGCAATTTATTCCCTTTTAATTAGACACAACTTAATTATCTTGCCATTAAAGCAAACCAAAAGAATCTATAAAGCAACTTTTAAGTGAAATCACATTTCTGCCTAGAGGGATATTAACATGAAATTATGCAGCTCATTTTACCTGTCTCATACAAAGAAAAGATTGCCTGCATTGTCTTTTAATTTCCCCTGATCTTTTAATCTTTCATCAGAAAGAGAGGTGGGAAATCCAGGTTAGACTAGGGAGGAAAACTGGGACAAGGCAGCTTCAGTTTTCAACAGAGAGCAGACATTTGAGGGCAGGAGAGACTGTGTTGCTTCAGGCTTGCTGTGTAGTAACTTCTATGCAATGGTTAAGCGGGTAAGGGTCTCACCTCTGTCCCCTGAAGTCCTTAGGCAGAATAATCTAGGTGGGATGAAAAATAGAACTTCCCCAGTTGCCTATTCTGGCACTTTCTGGGTCCTTGCTTGCCTCTAGACACCCAAATCTGATTCACTGAATTGCCAATTCTACTCGTTCAGGAATCATGCCTTACATTTCTAAGAGTCTCTAAGGCTCTATACCAGCCATTTATTCAAAACCCCCGTTGATTTTCCACCCAGCTAACTTTGCATGTGAATATATCCTATCTATCCAAACTGGCTCAAGAACCCTGCCTTCTGGCACATTCTCCCTGTGATAGCCAATTCTTTCAAGAAATCCATAATGGCCTTAAAGAAATATCTAGTACTTGGAGTATATATGAATTTTCTGTTGTCTGATTATTAGTAAACTACCTCAGGTCAATGTGTTTCAGGGCTAATCTCTTGAACTAAATTTGCAATATATCACTCACATATCCGAGAGGCAGAATAGAAATAGAAATCGTAGAATATCTATTAGCTAAAATAAAGAGATGGGTATGCCCGTATCCTGTTGTCAGGCTGTACACTGCTCCTGTGGATCTCACTGGACTCCCTTCCTAAATGTCTATGTTCTTTCAAAGCAGGCAAGCCTCCAATACAGTCAGGATGAGGCAAAGAGGCTGGTTCTGGCTTTGGAAATTAGACTATGAACAAGGTGCTGTAGTTAACTTCTAGGTCCCTGACCTGGCTATATATAAAACCACATGTTGAAATGACAAGGTGGAGTGAACTTGGATCCCTGAGTCACTGGATAGAAGATAGTCACCTCCACTTGAAAATTCTTCAAAGGTTACTCTAAGCCAATGAAATTTGTTCATTGATTTGGTTCCTATCTTAGCTTCTCCCACTTTGACTCATATGCCAAGCAGCATGAGCAAAGAATGTTCAAGGAAGAACAGTAACCAGAAGTCTAGGCACGCATGCACAATAGCATCTGGAGACAACAGAGCCAGCAGGAAAGAGGTAGGCAAAGGCAGCTAGACCATGTGAAGTCACAACATAGATAACAGTGGAATCTAAAAACCTGGATCTTACATAATTACAAAGCTATAAGAAGAAAACTGTTGTGGGCTGGCTTCCTCACTAGAACGATAACTCTGGAACTATATGGAGGCTGCTTGCAAAAAGGAGTGAGCAAGAATGCAAGAAGTTAGAAGCTCATGGTTTTGTAAGATATTTAGGAGGAAAATATGGATGGAACTAAAAATAGACTGGCCATAGTAGGAAAAGGGGAGTCAAAATGGATGTTAAATCATCAGATGGAGACCCTATAATAGAGATGGGGATTACTAAAGTCAAATTCAACTTTGGAGACAATCTCAAACATTCATGATGTAACACCCAGAATGCAAGAGAAAGGACAGTGGGATACTCTGGTTCAATTGATGTGAGAGTTCTGATATCTGAGGATACCAAATGGGAGGCCAACTTGCTGGGTAGCAGGGACATCATGAGTTCCAGTGAACTTTAGAGGTGGGGTGTAGCATAATAGACTAGAAGTACCTTTTTGTCTATTTAAAAATGACTTTCCCTTGAAAATCTGTTGGAATAAAATTTACTAAAAATAAAAATCATTAACTCAAGTAGTGATGGCTGAACATGGCCTGCTGGATATTTGGGGAGTTTTAGAGGTCTCCCTTTTAATCACTTTTCTCCCCTATATTGTGTTGTCTTCTGCAGAATTGTATCCTTTGGTTAATTTTAAGGTCTCTACTTTCGCAAAGGCTCTATTCTCTCCAGTCATTCTAATATAGTATTTCCTCCTCTCTGTTATACAGCATCAGCATATGGTACTGTAATTATAATTATATGTCATATATTATAATTATAATATATTTTATATTTATATACTATATGTTATATGTATAATTATAAGACATGCTTTGTTGTCTGTGAATGAGGCATAATCATGGCTCATCCTCTTCCCCCTGGGAAGATTTTTAGTGCCTAAGTCTGGGGAGATGACTCTGTCACAGAAGTGTTTGCCTTGGAAGCAGGAGGACTCAAATTCAGTTCCCAGGACCCACATTTTTAAAAGAGCCAGATACGGTGATATACACTTCTAATCCAAGAACTAGGGAGGAAGAGACAGATGGATCCCTAGGCTCCCTCTAAGGTTTCTACCTATCCAAGCATCATTATAAGTTATTCGGTCTTTGGCTAGTGTATTCCCACGAAAACATGGTTGATTAGATGGGTCTCAGAATCATAAAACTAACTAGGGAGTCTCTCCAATGCTGATTTCTGTCTTCTAGAGTATGCTTCTACAACTGAAACTATTTTCTTAAAATTCAATCATAATTTCTGAGAATGAAAGGAATAATAAATAATAAATTAATTATGTGATAATAGCCTAAATTTAAAACGCTCAAATATGGGTAGGAAAAAAAGGACATGTTGGCATCTAATAAACATAGATTTTCCTAAAAGAAACTAAAAAGAAAGAAAATGTTCTGCAGAGAAATCATTCTGCCCTCCCCTGCTGACATTCATCTCTGCACCTGTAAAATAAGCAAAAGACTACATGCAAAAGATTTTGAATCCAATCAAAATAAGTGGAAAAAATAAAAAAGAAACAAGATAACTAAGATTTCTTTCCTACCAGTCCTCTGGCCTACTTGAATACTTGCATAATGAAAATGGCCAGGGCCAGCTGAATTTTAATTTATTTCAAGGCTAATGAATACCTGCTGTTATGGTTGTCTTGAGCCTTCTTTGGAGGGTGGAAAGTTCCCAAAGCTGTTAGAACCTTCCTCGCTGCTAATAGGCAAGCTTCAGTATGAGAAGGACCAAGGCTTCATGGGACATCAAAATGCTTCTAAACCTTGTTCCCAGGACATCAGAGACTGAGATGGTACAGACTGATGCTGTAATAGACCAATAGTTTTTAATCTTAATGGATTCAGATCCTGTTTGTGCCTGCTTAAAACATTAAGAAGCATATTGAGCTCCTTAATTTCAGTTTACACGTAGTCAAACTCAACATTTAAGCTTCAAAATCAGTTGACTTAAATTCTATCACACTTGATTAAACAAATGGTATTTGGATGAGCTGGAAAATAGGAAAGTGATTCAAGAACAATTGCAGTTTAGGGGTAACTGATAAAACAGTTGATTTGAAGCTATGCCCACATGCCTACTCCAGATACTTTCTTCTAAGGTGGATACTATTTGTTAACCAGAGGTTAAATAGAAAAGTATTTTTTGAGATTCACACATTTATCCCCCAGCATGTAGCACTTTGAAAATGGCTGCTTACTGATGTCTGAATTTTCTTGTATTCTAATTCAAATATTAGGATAGTATACTACTTATTAAGAATTACAGAGTCAGGGTGTGTGTGTGTGTGTATGAAGAGGTTTGGGGAGTATTATGGGTGCACATAAACATGGATGCCAGGGATCAACCTCAAATGTTGTTCCTCAAGATGGCTATCCATCACTTATTAGTTTATGTCACTTTACTTTTGAGACAGGAATTCTCACTGGAACCTGGGATTGCTGTTTAGGCTAAGGCTGGATGACCAGCAAGCCCCAAGGATCCTCCAGTGTCTGTTTTTCCAATGCTGAGATTATAAGTGAGCCAACCAAGTTGCCACCCCACAGCTTTTTATGTGGGTTCTAGAAGCTGAACCCAGGTACTTATGGTCATAGAGTAAGCCTGTCATAGACTGAGCTATCTCTTTGGCCCAAGAAATTGAGTTTAAATTTAATTTTAGAGTTCTTTCCTCCTCATGATCCTGCCCAACTTGTACTTTTTAGTACATATAGTAAAAAAGTTATAATATGCAAATGAATGTCTAGCTTTTCTTATTCCACTTTCTAGCCTTCTTGGGTTACTTTCCATTCTCCCACCCCAATATGACCACTGCTTCTTCTCAGAACCCTTGCCAGCCCCCCAGCCCCCAGCCTTCTCACTCACACACCACCTGCACAACCCTCCCTAGCTGCCTCCCATCTTATCTCCTGACCTCACAGAAGCCCTACCCCCTAAGAAACAAAAGTCCATCCTCACTGAGTGTGATGTCTCCTTCCAGCCTTCCTTTGCAAGGTCCTCTACACTGGTGAATAGACATGCTTGCTTCTATAAACAGGTACTTACAATTTCTCAACGACAGTAAAGTAATTTCAAGTGGACACCCATGTGGGTCTTACTCATCCTGTTCAAAGCAAGGGTCCAATAAGCATCTGTTGATTCCATGAATAACTAGTCAACTCCCTACCTGAGAGAATGAAGTGTGCTGAAGCTGAAAGGAAAGGAAATGGAAAAGAAAAGAAATCAATGAGAAATGTGAAACAGGCAAAACAAGGAAGTTAAGGTCTGAGAAATAACATTCCTTTTTAATGTACCAGGCTAGGCTAATGACCACCTCATGAGAATGCCCCCTACCATCTGGCGACATTCTACACAGAGAAAAATAATTCTGGTACTTCAAGGCAGGGTGGTTTTGTGCATAAAGTAATAGATGTAGGTGATCCTCGAGTTTACTGGTAATGGTAGGCACCCTTTACAGAAGTGGAGAGAGACACATACAACTTTACAACCAGGAAGACCTTGAGCAGTCAGATATGCCCTTCCCTACCATTCTGAGAGGAGTAATAAACCACACCTCAGATAAAACATCACACCATCCTGTTTCCTGTTCCACTGTTGGGAAGAGGCATGTAACTAAGAAGCATATAAATGGGGTGAAAGGCAGCGAAGCTACCTGCCAGCCCCCAGTCTTAGTCTCCCCTCCTCATGCTTGCAGTCTACCTCCTCCATCCCATCGTACTTCTTCCTAACACTTGTCAGGACTGCCTCCTCCTCTTCCTCACAGCATAAAAGTTTAACTAGTTATCTGACCCAGCCCAGACTTTCTAGTCTCAGCCTCTTGCCTCTGCCACTGTGGGTGACCAAGCTTCTTAACCTCTGAAGAAATTCCAATTTCTGCTTCTAGATGTGGCCATCTGCCTACAATACCATTCCCTCTAACCTGCCTGACTTTCTCAAGGAGTCTTCTCTGGTTCAGGAAATCTGTGTGTGTACTTGCATGTCTGTGTTCATAAGAAACACATTTTTATGAACCAGTGTGCTAGTTTGTCCCCATTCTTAAATAGTTCAGAATGAATACCCTAAAACAAGGATATTTTTATATAACCAACACATAATCACGGAAAATAACCCAAGTAAGATAATTAGCATTACTAAATCAGTACACAACCTAATCCACACTTTGTTTTCAAATTTTACCCATTTCCTAATGATGCTTGAATTTTCTTAATGTACGGAAGCCAGTCGTTATTTCTTTAGGATTTGTTTGGATTTTGTTGGTTGTTGTTGTTGAGACAGGGGATGGTCATGTATCCCAGGCTAGCTTTGAACTTTAAATCTTCCTGTTGTCTCAGTCTCCTCAGTGCTAGGATATTAGGTCTGACCCACCACACCCTGCTCCTTAGAGTCCATGTATTTCCTGCCTTCCAGCCAAGAATCCCATTCAGAGTAATATTCTATTTTGCTTTTTTACACTTCCCTCTCCCACAAGCAGTTCCATGGCTTTCTTTGATCTGTGACACTTTAAAAGCACAGGCTAGTAATTTTGTGAACGAACCCCTAATTTGAGGGTTTTTAAAATAATGTTTCTGACTCATAAGTGATGTCATGTCCTCTTTATATCATATCAGAAAGGCACAAGTTTCCCAATATTATTATTCTTTAAAATTATGAAAGTATCCAATTCACTATCAGACTTTCCTTCATTGATTTGACACCCATTGTCCATGTCTGCTTCCCCTCCTCCCCAATGCTGGGGATTAAGTCCAAGACCTTCATGTGGACAAGGCAAAGAGCTTCTAAACGAACAACACCCCAGCCCTCATCTGCTTTATTTTTAAGGAAGATTACTGTACTTCTTTCTTTACATATTTGTAGGAATTAAGTCTAGGTCCTTACAGGTGTTAAGCAAGTCCTGTACCACTGAGCTGCAGTCCTCTTTTAATCCCTGATTTTAACTTCTGTTTTGTGGCTGACCTTCTCTAAGTTTCCTAAGCTGGCCTTGAACCTACTCTATAGCCCAGGGAAGCCCTAACACTGTTGTCCTCCTTCTTCAGGCTCTTGAGTAACTAGGATTATGGCCCTGTACCTTGAGGCCTAGTCTGTTATTAAAAGTAAAAATAAAAATCTGACTCTGACAAAGAGGGGTTTAAAACCACCCCACAACCAAGCACATGCAACTCCTATATCAGTTCAATGCCTTTATTTTAAAAGGCCTTGCTACCCAAAAGAGAGAGGTCTCTGATGTGTATGGCATTAGCCATGGAAAGATTTCTCATTTGCATTTTCAACTCTGTTCATGAATTATCTTTTCATTTCCTTTGCCTTTGCAATAAAAAGGAACCCATGAAAAGAGCATATCTTTTCGTAATGAGAAAGAAGACACGCAATATTCTTTCTGGTTTCCAAAATGTCATAATATTGCTTTTGGTCCCATTATAATGGGCATCTGTAATTACATTTATTTTTTTATATAACTGATACAGAGGTTTATGTAGTCTCTGAAGAGCTCCCTACAGCTCTGGGATGTGTGGATTGAAAAAAAAATATTCCAATTGATTAAAGCCATGAGGAGAATGAGGATGAGGATCAGGTCATGTGAGCATCAGGAAAGTAAAATATTATCATTTAAGCTACAAATGGAGCTTTTTTTTTTTTTTCTCTCCCACTAAGTGATCAGATTTACAATAGCAGCCTGGGTTATTCATTGTAAGATTAATAACAACTGACATTAAGTCATGTATTTATTCAAGAGAAAATAATCCCATGAGCCCAGTAAGTGAAAAAGACCATTATATACAGCTTCTAACTTCACAAAGTATATCTTTGAGATATTTGCTTCTAGGATGTCAAGCAAAATTGGTGTAGAGGAACTTTGAGAGTTTAGTTGTGGATTCCATTACCGAGCCTGGCAGTGGGGAGATCTGAAGCACAGCACCATGCTCTATAACCGTAGCTTACCTTTGAGTGACTGGGACCAAAATACCCAACCAAAGAACTTCTGCAAAGCAGCCTCTTTATGACTCATGGAGTTCAGTCCAAAGTTGCGTGCCTCCATGTCCTATTGCCATGCATGACCAAGGCCACTTATGAAAGGTGCATTTAATTTGGGGCTCCAGTTCCCAGAGCATTAGAGCCCATGTCCACCATGGCTAGGAACATGACAGCAGGGAGGTAGGCTTGACAGATGATGAAGCAGTGACTAAGAACTTACAACCCAATCCACAAATAGAAAGCAGAGAAAGAGATATACTGGGGATGGTGTGGGATTTTTTTTTTAACCTCAAAACTCACCCAGTGATACATCTCCAACAAGGCAATACCTCCTAACCCTACTAAAATAACTCTACTAACGAGAGAACAAGTATTCCAAAATATTTGTCTATGGGACTGTTTACATTCAAACCACCAAACTCCATGTGCTTGGGCAGAACTTTGTGGTGGAGGGAGCACAGTGCAAAAGCTCTGGCAGTGGTCAAGCTTCTTCTGGGAAGGGCCTATAAGTATAAAGCAAACTTATGTCCTGAAGAGCTGGGTCCCCACATAGCAAGGACCTGTGAGAATACTCATGCAGAATCTCCTGGCCTTTCTGGAGGGATTTCTTGGTTCACTTTTGCCTTGTGTTTGCATTTTTTGGCTTTGCTACTGGCAGTTTTTATTTACACTTTGTCTGTGACAAACATTTCCCTAGAATCAGAAAAAGAAAGCTCCAGCTGTGATTCACTCTTGTTCATCTCTGAGGATCGTGGGAGCGGAAGAGATCACTACTCCTCCGCTTGTTAATAAGGATGATTTGGTTGAGTCAACACAAGGGCCTGGTCTGGGCATGTCAGCTGATGCCCAGATGTTCTCTCCCAATAGGAACTTGGTTCAAACAACAAACAACAGTTAGGTGATTATCAAAAATGTAGAAAGGTCTTGCTGGACCATTGGTTCCAAGAATAAATGGGAACATTCAGAGATGCTCAAAACAAGAATGAGGAACTGTCTTAAGTTACTAATTTGCTGGGAGCCCTGAACATTAAAGGAACTAGATCTCTTGATCAGAGTGTGGGAAGACAATAGGTACCAATAATTAAATCAGAATTTCCTGGATATGTAGTCTATTACCTCTTTATACTGTAACTGCAATTGCTGCCAACTACAGTCACTTGGCTGTGTACGGGTATGTTGGGTTAGATATTAACTGCTTGCTGAGACCAGGTGGAGTGTGGGTCAGTAGAAAAAAGCAGGGATTGAGGAGGAGAAGGAAGGGGGAAAGGACAGTGTGCACATCATTGTTGAATGTAGGAGATTCTTAAGAGAGGTCGTTCATGAGGAAATGAATGTAAAACCTTTTCAGCTGTGGAAAAAAATAGATAGATGAATAAAGGTGGACTGAGCTGTCTCTGTGCCAGAGCGTATGAACTGCCCTTCTTGGTCCAAGTCTTTCACATACTCCACACATCCTCCTTCTAGTGGGTTCTAAACCCACTAGAGCTGGGCTCCAGCCTCTCCTTTATTTTCTGATGGATAGGAAGCAAAAAGAGAAGATTACACAGGCTGGGGCCAAAACAAGTTACAGCCTACTCTAAAGTAGAGACCTACTTTATCTGAAAAGAGGCCCCACCTCCTACTTTTCACCACCCCACAATAATACCTTCACCGTGCAAATGCATCCAGGAGCTAATGCATTGACTGCGGCCAGAGCTATGGGTTCACAGGCATCCCTCAGAATAGTGCTTCTCAATCTCCCTAACGCTGTAACCCTTTAATACAATTCCTGTGTTGTAGGCCACCAATTTGTTCTCGTTGCTACTTTATAGCTGTCATCTTGCTTCTGTTACAAAGCATAAGTTTTGGAGTCAGAGATTTGACAAAGGAGTTACAACCCACAGGTTGAAAACTGCTGACCTAGACATGTCTTAATCCAAACATAATAGTAGTCAAATCAGCCATCTAGAAAGAATCTCTTCTTGGCCGGGCATTCAGTTTTTAAATCTACCAAGTGGAGTTATAATCCCCAAGCCAAAGATGCTAGGAAAGGCCAGTTGATATTTACAATACTAGCAGTTGGCACCCCAGCCCAGTCCCTTCATGCCCCAGTGTCCCAGGAAAGTATCTTTCTGCCCTGTTCCACTTTCCATTCTCATTTAAAGGCCTTGGAAACAACAACAGCAACAACAACAACAAACAGAAAGATAGAAAGAAAAAGAAGAGAGAGAGAGAGAGAGAGAGAGAGAGAGAGAGAGAGAGAGAGAGA